>JAOYNC020132906.1:0-23647 GCA_025802115.2 Bertia moriformis
CCGCCGAATACCAAGACCGTCCGTTGGCCTGCGTGCGCTGCCTCCTCAACACCGGGAACCCCGAGACCCTCGGGCCGGTTTGCGTCGACCAGACCGGTGGGTTCTTTGCGGTCGCGCTGCGATTGCTCTGCTGATAGTTGTATAGGCTCGAGGGCCACCGCCTGTCACCGCTGTAGCACCCGCGGCACCTGTGCCTGCTTGTGACTGACGTCCTCGCGGATTATGCTCGCGCCTTGATGGATGCGCGGGTCCTGTACGATGCCCGGCCGGACGATGAGGATTGCGCGGTAGGTGCTTCTGTTGGTTGCCCTCCTTTCGATCGATGCTAATAGTGCGTAGCGTGCTCTCCGAAATGCCTATGGCTCCTTCGCGGCATGGTTCCGGGCGAACTGTCAGCTGGCCATTTGGGCGTCTGGCCGGGAACCGAACTCCGCGGCTCCCGTCAATAGCGCTATTGTTCCGTTCACTCCGAGTGGCCGCGCCCCGCTGCCGGTCGTGGCGCCCCCGCGGACTATCGCCGAGGCCAATTCGCTGGACAGCGCCCGGCGGCTGATCCTGGTATGCTTTTTCCTGTTGCTTCTGCGGCGCTTTTCTCTTGCTTACTCGCTACGTAGCAGCAGCAGATCTTCGCTTCAGGGATACAGGCCACATCCTTTCCCTCGGCCGACCTGGGTAGCCGGGCTGCGTACCAAGAGATCGTTGCGGAGGCTCGGTGGGATGAGATGCGGCGCGCTGCGCGGACGGCAGGCTGAGCCAGCACCGACAGAGTCACCCATGTTCCCGGCCTCCGGGCAGCGGCCAATCCTCATCGCCGCCCATTGCCTTGGCATCTACGCCCCAATCACTCGCGGCCGCCGCTGCACGCGGCCGCCGTACGCCGCCGCAGTAGCCGCAGTAGCTGCCACCGCCGCGCCGCCAAGTCCCTCTTCTCTCGACTCCTGCGTCTCGCCGCCTCCAGACCCGCGCCAGCAACCCCGCGATGACCCGGGCCCAGAGCTCCAAGTCCAAGGCCCTGTAAGCATCGGCCTTCCCCAATCGCGTGGCCGCCATACTGACACCCTCGTAGCAACCGCTGGGAAAAGGCGGTCGGTGCCGAGCAAGAGGTGGAGCCTGACCCCGATGATCCGCCTCGCGCTCCCTGTAAACGCTGCATCGTTGGAATGAACCGGATGTCGCAGCACCAAGTGCCTCGGCCGCCTCTTCGACCTCCTTCGAGAGATCCCATCCTATTGATGCTCGATGGGAGCTTCTGATACGTCATCTGCTGAGCCCGCGCCGATGACCTCGTGGACGCGGGAAACCCTCATCTCCCTCTGGACCTTTTTCTTCTTCTTTTCTTTTCTGCATTCATATCTGCATCTTCTTTTCTTCTTCTGCTTCTTCTTCTTTTCTGTTTTTCTTTCAGCTTCCTGTTTTCGGCTTCCTGTTTTCAGCTTCTTGTTTTCAGCTTCTTGTTTTCTGCATCTGCATCTGCATCTTCTTTTCTTCTTCTGCTTCTTCTTCTTTTCTTCTTCTTCTCTTCTTCTCTTCTTCTTCTTTTCTTTTCAAACAGTGATGGCTGGATTGCATCTTACTCGCATTGCGGCCGTCATACTCGCAGTCATGGGCGTCCTACCTATAGTCGCGAGGTATCGCGACCGTCCTACTCGGATTTATAGGCCTTATACTCATAGTGGTAGGCGTCCTACCCATAGCAGAGAGCGGCCGAGTAGTAGTTGGGTCGGTGACGACCAGCGAATGCCGGGTGTTGCATGTTTTTTTGCCTCATTTTTTCTCCTCCATCTCGTCCGTAGACACTGATAGCCAAGTCTGGCGCCTTCTTTATGCATCATTCATTTTATTTCTGTCTCTTATTTGGACTGCGCCCGAGGGGAGGGGACGGGGGGGCCAGTTAGCTGCCGCTTATTGGGGATCCGCAGCCGCGCGCGTTAGGCGGCTTCCGTCACGGCTCGCCAGGTCATCATTTGCTGCCCCGTCACAAAAGATCCCTCTACTCGCCCCCCCACCCGAGCCTGTCTGATATTTTTGCGGGCTGGAGCCTCATTCTCGTGTCGTGGCCTGGCCTGGCCTGGCTGAGGAGTTACATCCTCGTTTCATTCTTATTTTGCGCCTCTCTTGATTCCGTGCCCAAGGAAGCAAGCACTCTTCTGCGACCGACAACTGCGCGCTGGAGCGGCGGCGCCAAGGACACCCCCCTCTGATCTGCGAGAGCTTCCTCCTCCCTCGCAGTAGTAACTGCCCCTTTAGTGTCTGTCTGGCCTCCACTCCGGTCGGTGGGCTACCGCTCCCGCGACGGCGGCCAGGGTGTCCACTACGTGGCCGTTGGCTGGTCTGTGTCTGTTTGGCTGGCTGTCTGTCTATCTGTCTGTCTGTGTATATTTAGCGCGATTCTTGGTCATCAGCATGTCCATCCGTCATTTATTTCATTTGATTCACTACTACTCAGGCAGCGGTGCGTCCATGACTGTCTGGCCCGGTCTCTGCTCCGGCCTCATCTCTCGTCTCTTGGTCTCTGATCCGGCCCCTCCTCGCGTCTGGTCTGGTCTGTACTTACCCGAGCTGGCCGGGTCCGTCGACCGTTTCCCCGCCCCTGACGCGCGTATACTTCCGGGCCCCACGCCGAAGCGAGTTGACCTTGACAGGCTGGATTGAACTCCGCATCGCCGCCCACACTTTTTGTTCCGAAAAATGGAAAGATGAAAAAGGGGGGGAGGGGGATCCCCAGCCAGGGAGGGCGACCGCGCGGGGGTGGCGGATGGCTCCTGTCTGTCCTCTGTCTGTCCTCTGCTGCTGCTGCTGCTGCTGCTGTGGCCCCATGTGCTGCTGCTGCTGCTGGTTCAAGAGGTGGCTCTGTGGCTCCATTGGTGGCGCTGTGTTTGATGGCTCTGCCGGTTCTGCTACTGCCGCCGCTGCTTCTGCTGCTGCTTCATTCTGGGGCTGCAGGTACTGGTGCTGACGCCATCTTCTGACAAGAGTCGCGCCACATGAGGCCCATCTCGTCTCTCGCCAGGACGCCGATACCCGAGCGAGCGAGCGCCCCCCGAGCCCCAGACATCGCGTCTTCATCATTCACCCACTACTAGGCTGGTCCCACAAAGTCGCGCAGGGGAGGGGGAGGGGGGCACTCCCCTGACCTCGCAGTGGGGGGGCGTGCCGGCTCATCCAGGCGCGATCCAGACCTCGTCTCCGAAAATTTCCATCTCTCTCTTGGGATTCATTCAGTTGATCTGTTCTGGGATACCGCCCCCCTCCACCCCCCCTCCACGGCCTTCAAAACGACAGAACCATCCATCCAGATGCCCCCCCCCAGAGTCCCCTGTGGTGCAACCGGGCAACCGCAGCAGCAGCAGCTTGGCGCACCGTCCGTCCAGGTCGGCCGGGTCTCGCGTTGCGGCCTGGCCTCGGCCGACCCGGCGAGCCATCTTCCCGCCCCCCCCCCCCCCCCGACCCCAAGCACTGCCCCTCGGAGAGGAGAGGCAGAAGGGGGAAGAAGAGGGGATAAAAGAGAGGGGAAGAGAACGGGAATAAAGGTAGGGGGCGGAGAGGAAGGAGGGGGGGGCGGCCATGGCGGCCGCGGCGGCTGCGCCGATTACGGGGATTGCGGCGAGTGTGGTGGCCGGGGCGAACAGACGGACGGATGTCGGCACGCTGCCTTGTACGCCCCAAGCTTAATGCCTATACTTCGAGGCAGAGGCCCTCTGGATCCCGGGGCCGACACCCACACATCCGCCGCTCATTCGGCCCGGCAGACAAGAGCGCCGAGATTCGGCTGATCTTGGCCACGGCCGAACAATATTTAACTCTGTCCCCCTCTCTATCCCCCCCCTCCATCTCTCTATCTCCTCCCCTCTCTCCTTTCCTCGAACAGTTTGTTGGTTGGCTGCACACACGATCCGAACAGCGGGCCCCTCGCTACACATCCGGAATTCGTCCTCAGCCTAAACACTCACACAAGATACACTCACATATACACTCACACATATGCCCACACACGCAGCCCCCCCCCCGCATCCCTCCTAGCATATATAGAGACATGCCGAATTTCTCTCTCCTCTTCCACTTCATCACCACTCACACATAACCACCACTCACACATAACGACCACTCACACATAACCACCACTCACACATAACCACCACTCACCCATCACCACTCCCACATCACCACTCCCAAATTATCACCACCCACCTCGACACAAGCAACAGAGCCCGGCCATGTCAGTCTTCGGCTCGCTTCTCCGCTCTGGGAGTCGGGCCGGGCCGAGCAGGAACAGCAGCAACGACCCATCGCCCCCTCCCTCGGCCGCGCCGAGTCGCCCTGGTAGCAGCGGCGGCACCGGCGGCGGGGGCGGGGGCGGCGGCGCCGCCGCCACAAACATACCAGCCTTCTCCACCGCCCCGGCCGAGGCCGCCTCGCTGGAGCTGGCTCTCAGGGCCGCCAGCATCTTGATAGACGATGACATCGAGGGCGCCGAGACTCTGCTCCGCGCCGGGTCCGAGTCAGCCTACCGGGATCTCGGCCTCAGCGTCATTTCGAGCCTGCAAGCCGTCACCGGGCTCGAGCCGCACCTGATCGCCGAGGCGGCCGAGCGGTCGCGCGCGTGCGAGAAGTCGTCCCTCCGGCAGTGGCGCGACGCCGAGGCGGCCTTTCCGGAGATCCGGGGAGGCCTGCGCGCGTGGCAGCCCCGGCCCGGCCGCTTCTACCCGCCCGGCACCGGGTACCGGGTCGTCAACGCGGCCAGCCAGCTGTTCCACGCCGTCACCGCCGTCCTGGACGAGAGCGACAAGCTCGAGAGGCTGGGAGCCGCCGTCAAGGCGTTCCTCAGGCTGCGCAAGGCGTATGCAAACCTGAGCGAGATCATCGAGTTTGAGAGACGGATCGCCGCCGGTCCGGCCGACCCTGCCGAGCTGGAGAGGCAGCAGCAGCGCCAGCGCCAGCTGCTCAGCGCCGCCCGCATGCCCGGCGGGTTTGACGAGGAAGCCGTTGACGACATTCTGGCGGCTCAAGACAAGCCGCCGCCGCCGCCGCCATCACAGCCGTCTCCCGCAAGACTACACCTGACCGTCGACAACCCCCACTACAGCAGCAGCAACAGCAGTAACAACAGCAATCCCTCCTCGGGGACCGCCCGTCAGCAGCACCAGCACCAGCACCAGCAGCGTCCCCACTCGCCCCCGCCCACTCCGACCTCGGCCACCGGAGACATCCGGCCCAGCCCGCTCGACGACATGACCGACCCCGTCGACATCTTCGTCCACTCCGCCGCCAACATGGCATTTGGCGCGCTGCAGCTCGTCCTCGGCGCGCTGCCCCCAGCCTATCGGCCGCTGCTGGCCGTGGCCGGGTTCCGCGGCGACCGCGAGCGCGGCCTGTCGATGCTGTGGCGGGCCAGCTCCCACTCCGACTTCTGCGGCTCCCTGGCCGGCCTGATCCTCATGGCGTACTACACCTCGCTCGCGTCCTTCTCCGACATCCTGCCGTCGGGCCAGGACGCGGACGAGGACGTGGACGGGGCCGGCCTGGTCGGCTACCCCGAGGCCCGGGTATCGCGCCTACTGGCCCAGGTCCGGACCAGCCACCCGCGCGGGATGCTGTGGCGCATCGTCGAGGCCCGCGTCCTCGCCGACCAGCGCCGGCTGCCAGACGCCATCCGGATCCTGTCGTCCGAGCCCAAGAGCCAGCTGCGCCAGGTGGCCGCCGTCACGTGGTGGCAGCTCGCCCTGGACACTGCCTTTGTCCGGGACTGGGCCACGACCCGGCACGCCTTCCTCAGGTGCGTCGAGCTGAACGACTGGACCCACGCGCTGTACTACTACTGCGCCGGCGCGGCCGAGCTGGAGCTCTACCGGGACGCCGTCGCGGCCGGGCGGCCGGACGCGGAGCGGCGGCGGCACCGGGATGCGGCCGAGGAGCTGATCCGGCGGGCGCCCCCGCTGGTGGGCCGGCACCGGGTGATGATGCGTCGGATCCCGCACGAGGTGTTTGTGGAGCGGCGGGTGGCCCGGTGGGAGGCGCGCGCGCGCGCGCTGGGCCTCAGCCTGGCCGACGCCATCGGCGCGAGCCCGATCCAGGAGATCACCTACATCTGGAACGGGGCCAAGAAGCTGACCGGGCCCGAGGCCGAGGCCGCGCTGGCGGACATGAGCTGGGGCCGCTGCACGGCGCCTCCGCCGGCGACGGCCGCGATCGCGGCCATGCCGGAGGAGACGGCAGTCCGCGGCCTGTGCGCCAGCGCGCTGCTCCGCCGACTGGAGCGGTTTGACGAGGCCCGGGCAGTGCTGCAGGACGAGGTCATCTGCCAAGACCGGTAGGCCCCCCCTTCTCTCTCCCGGGAAAAGACCAAAAGAAAACAAAAGCCCAGGGACTGAATGGTGACTGACGGATCTTGATCGACACCAGGACCCTCCACGTGTTCAAAAAGGAATACGTCATGCCGATGGCCACGTACGAGATGGCGGTAATCGCCTGGGCCGAGGCGTGCGCCATCGCCGCGCGGCCGGGCGGCGACGGAGAGCCGGCACGCCGGCTGCGGCACGAAAAGGCTGACGAGTGCGACCAGTGGCTGAGCCGGGCCTGCCGGTGGCCGGATCGGTACCTGATGGACGGCCGGTTCGGACTGCGGTTCCAGGCCGGAATGGCGACGCTGGCGTGGAACAGGCAGCGGGCCGTCAACTTGGAGGGGGGGCTTGCGCGATAAGGCGCGATAACTGGCCTCGGCCAAGTCACGGCCGGGAGCGTGCCGGTCGAGGGCCAGGCATTATAGTCCATGTCATGATGCGGTCGATATATCTCGGATCTCCACTGGGCGCGTTCTCGGTCTCGGTCTCGCTCTCTCTAGCGTACCAACAAACCACTGCGGCCGGCCACAGCTGGGAATCAGAGCACGATTGGACAACGAGGAGCTGATCGGCCAGGTAAGCCTGGGCGGGTCGGGCTGGGAGGGTCAGTCTGGGAGGGTCAGACTGGGAGGGTCAGACTGGGAGGGTCAGACTGGGGAGGGGGGCAGGGTCACATTGGACTGATGAGATCGAGGGCAGCAGGGCAGGATATATATACGCCACAGTAGAAGTACATGGCCACGTTCCACTGGGAGCATACCAGGGTTGGTGGCCGGCCGTAGCTTAAAATCAGTACGCAGCGATATAATAACAGCACGTCCATATACGCATGCCACGAACAGCCGAGCGGATATTATCATTAACTACCGCAGGGCTGGACAAGTCACCATGCCCGACCGGGCTGACACAATTATGGCCCGCCCACGGCTACAAATCAAAACATACCGAGTCGCGAAACGCAACGAGTCACGAAACACAACGAGACAAACACTAGTAGCAGATCTGCATGATCAATTTCGGTGGGCTACTACACCGGCATGGCCAGGTATCATAACAACAGCACCATCCAGACCGCATCCTCGGCCGCCAGATACTGTCGGCCCCCTCCCGCCTATTCATCCCGCTGCCAGGACGACCGGTATATATCGGGCAGTCTACGCTTGGCCCTATCGGCCAACTTCTTGGCCTTATCCTTGGCCTCCTCTCTGGCCTCGGCCATGTGCTTCCCGTCGTTTTCGTCGACCGTGACGGCCAGCTGCCGCAACTCCGGCCAATCCTCGTCGTCCTCGGTCGCCAGCATCTCCTCCGTGGAGGCCTCGCGCAAGGTAATTCCGCCGTCGATGTCGGCCAGCGCGGTCGCTCGGCCGATATCCTCGCGCCGGTGGGTAAATTGAGTGAGGTCGGGGGTCATTGGCCCGCCCGGCTGGAACACGTCCAAGACCAGGTTGGCCAGCTCCATGCCAAACTTCCCGGTGCGAACTCGGGTCAGGCCGGCGGCGCCGCCGAGGTAGACGACCAGCACGAGGTGTCCGCCGGGGCCGGTCCGGGCCAGGCCGCACTGCACCTTGTCGGGGTGGAGGACCTCGCGGACGGAATCGAGGCCGCCGCTGGATCCGGAGTCGGCGATCTCGAGACGGAGGCCCGTCCTATATTCGCGCATCTCGGCGAGAAGCCAGGCCTCGTCAGCCGCAGAGGCGGCGGCGGCGGCGGCGACGAGCTTGCGGCCGGCCAGACCGATGACGCGGTGGGCATGATAGTTCGAGAGGTAGCCGCCGATGCTGATCTTGGCGGGAACCAAGCCCTCCTCGTTCCCGCGCACGGCCCTGACGTGGGCGGCGTGGGCGGCGGCGGCGGCGGCGGCCTGCGTCCTGACCTTGGCAGTGGAAGCGGACACGGCCGGAAGCGTCGTCGTGTCGTCAGGCTCGCGTGGAGCAGAGGTGGGGAGCGACATGATCAGTTGGTTCGGATGTGGGATGCGAGAGGGGAGAAATGATATGTTGATTTAGAACGTTGGGATTGGATAATGGGGGGGATGGGGGATGGCAGGGAGGATGGCAAGGAAGGAATTCGATGGGAAGAGGAAGAGATGATGGGAGAGAAAAAAAAGGGCAAAAATTATATGTTTACTTCGCAGGCTGCAGCTGGGGGGCCTGGGGGCGGGGGGGGGGGTGACCACGCATGTGTCGGCATGGCGATGTCGTTTTCGTTGACGTTTAGCTGTCACACGGTCAACAGCCTGCACTAGTCGGCTGGGGAGCCAAACGAACAATGGCGAGCAAAGACCCGGAATGGACCGAGAGAACAGAGCAGCCGTGGGTGGGAGAGCAGAGTACCGGGTACTATGAACCGCCACCACGACACCCCCACGACCACCACTGCAGCCCGAAGCCGGTCCCATTGTTGAAACATCACAAAGGAAAGTCTCGGGGCGATATCCAGCCTTGGGGGTGGAAAGCGTTGCTGACAGTAGGAAACCCGCAGCCGGTCTGAAATCGGAATCGTCAAGGCTCGGAAGATGTCCAAGTCGAAAATACCAGGCCTCGGCCCCTGCGGGTCCAGCTTCGACCACAAAAGAAAGATGCTGTCTGAGGGAGATCCAATCTCGGAAATATCCAATACGAGAGATATCCAATCTGGGAAATATCCAGCCTTGGTCGGAGGAGTATCTGATCTCGCCACCCGCGTGAACAGGGCGTCCAGTCTCGACCAAGTAAATATCAAGTCTTGGCCATATCCACCAGTCTCGGCCAGCAAGACCCGGCCTCATCCGAAACAGCACGTCCGCTCTCGGGAGTATCCTATCTCGACCAAGGAAATATCAAGTCTCGGCCATATCCAACAGCCTCGGCCAGCAAGACCCGGCCTCACTCGCAGCAGCACGTCCGCTCTCGGGAGTGTCCCATCTCGACTAGGAAATCCGGCTTCGCCCACAGCATGTCCAGTCACGGCCCCAACGTCTGATTTCGCCAACGTCAAATTGGTTTTTGTTCGGTCTCATTCAACTCGGAATATGCCCAGTCTCGGCCGAACCCTGAGCTGGAAGTCCAAGATCGAATCCCAAGTCTTGTCCGGAGGATCGGATCTCTCCGGGATAGCCAGAATCGCCAAGTCCTGCCTGGGCCCGCCCCCCTCAGGCTTCCCTTTTTTTGCTTTTGCCTCTCTTGGCCCGCCCCCCCCCGTGCCGGTCCGCCTCCGCCTTGGCGTCCTCGATGATGTCAGCCGCCCCTCCACCGCCCGTGCCGCACGCCCAGTCCAGCACCCCCCAGGCGCCGAAATTGCTGGTCCCGCCGCCGGCGTAGTGCGCGGCCGTGCGCCGGCTGATGCCCCCCATCATCACCCCCGGCACGACCGAGTACCCGGACGTGGTCAGGGTCTCCTCGACGGCCGCGAGCCCGACCGCGGCCAGGTACGTGAGCAGGTGCGGCCGCAGGACCAGCGCCGGCAGCAGCAGCGGCAGGACCCGGTGCACAAAGTGCGGGACCGGGTGGTCGGCGAGGGCGCCGAGCGCAAACGGCGGCGCGGCCCGGCCGTGCGCGTATGCCGCATGGAGCCGGCCGACCCGCGACGACGCCGAGTGCAGGACGCGGCGGTGCAGGTGGTACGTCAGCACCTCGCGGGCCACCAGCAAAATGGCCACGTGCCGGACCACCTGCCACGGCATCGGCAGCGTCGTGCTGGTCCGGAACGGCGGCCCGCCCCCGCTACCGAGGCCGGCCCGCCCGACTGCCCAGGCGATCCCGCCCTCGAGCGCGACCGACAGGCCGAGGTTGAGGACCGCGAGCGCGAGCTGGCGGCCGAGCTGGCCGGCCCTCCGGGGCGGCAGCGCGGCCGCCCCGCCCAGCTTGATGCACTCGGCCAGGCTGGGCACCAGCCAGTCGAACGCGAGGAACAGCAGCGAGGGCGCCAGCCCGAGGCCGACGCGGATCACCGCCAGGCCGGCCAGGTGGACCCGCAGCGGCGAGAGCGAGAGCACCAGGGTGGTCCATGTCATGTAGAAGAAGAGGAGGTTGAGCGAGGTCGACCACGAACCGGAGCCGGTGGAGAAGACGTACGAGAGGATCGGGAGGGAGAGGAGGATATCCATCGGGGGCAGAGTAGACTTGGAGAGGACATGCAAAATTCGGCGCGATGATGGAAATGAAAATGTGCGACTAACTGACTGTATAGCTGGCTGATTGGAGCAACAGCCAGCCTCAGGACTGCTGGGGTCAATGACGACTGGCCAGACCGCTGGCTCACCAGCAGCGCAGATCCCACCCGCTCACCCGCCCGCCCGCCTGGCCGCCCGCCAGCCTGCCAGCCTGTGCCTGGGGCGCCGAGTCGGCATTACCGACAGTGGCAGGTTGAAAACAGGCATGTCGTTAGCCATAATCTCAGCTGCTACACAACCCCGTCGCACGGACGACTCCCCCGCGCCGTCTGTGCGATGAACGGAGCCCCCCCGATCGCTCGCTCAACGGGGGGGCCGGATCGCTGCCTGCCCCCGAGACTGCCCCTTGGCCGTCCCTATCTTCATCTGGATCGATCAAAAATAAAAATCCAAATAAACAAACCCACCGCGGTGTCATATCCAACCGCTGCCCCCGAGGAAACAGCCGAGACCCGAGCCATGGGCGAGCAGAACAGCAAAACGGAGAAAAACAGAGCAAAAGAACCCATAGCAGAGCAGAAGTAGACAGAGTAGAGCAGTACAGAAGAAAACAGTAGAGCAGAGCACACCCGATTGCGTGCCTCTGGGTTCTCATCAACCCACCCATGCATGCCGTGCCATCAGAAAACGCCCGAAATCCGGCCTGTGGAGGCCCGTGGCCTGTGCGCATCTGTCTGCATTATCCTCCACCCGTCCCCACGGAGCTGGCATCTCATGGAATCCGAGGAAGAAGCATGGAAAACGGAAAACGGAAAACGGAATGGATCGACCCACAGCCGAGGCCCAAACAAGCCTTCCCCCGGACGCGCTTCTTTCCGGCCCAAGCTGCGTCGCGCCATTTCCTCTCCCCTGCCCCTCTGTGCTCCCTGCCGGACGAGGGAGGAGGACCAACCCACATGGCCGATTTGTCCCTAGCTCGTGGAGACGTGAAATCCTTCGGCGGCCCCTCTCCCCCGATCCAATCTGGCATTCAACAGGAACTGCAGGTCTGGTCTGGTCTAGCCAACGTCGCTCCTTTCCCGTCCGCGTCGGCTTAATTTTCTCCTGCCTTTCCGGGCTGTCTCTCTTCTGCTGTGACGAGTAGATGGGCCTAAACCGTCTCCCTGCACTCTCACTTACTTGTCCGACGCCTCGCTCCTCCTATATAGTCTGACACCGATGTGGCCGCCGCCCCCTCCCCTCCTCCCATTCCATTCCATCCCGTTCAATCCCGTCTCATCTCATCCGGTCCCATCCTCCGCTCCTCTCGCTCTTCTCGCTTTGCTTCCCCATATCGTCGCTCCCCTTCTCCTGCCACCCCGAGCTGTCGCACCACTTGATCGACCGATTTCACCGCCCGGCCGCCGTTTCGGACAAGGTCTCGGCCAGACCCCGAAGGCCACTCCTGCAAGGTACCAGCCGGCCGGCCAGTCAGAGCTGAGGCCTAGCGCAGCAGCAGCAGCAGCAGCAGATTCGTCCAACCCGAGAGGAGAAGAAGAGGCCTGATCCTGCAGTAGTAATCAAAGCCCCTGGCTAGCTGCTGCTACTACTGCAGCCGCCCGGTAGGCCGAGGACGTGCGGTTCGTATCCACCTAGTGGCCGAGCGCGCGCGCGCGAGTTGCTGCGCGGGGGGAAATGGACTATGAGAGCGCTATCCGCCCCGGCGCTGGTCCGGCCGCCGCCGCCGCTGCCGATGCGCTCACTCCGCCTCTCCCGCCTCTTCCCCCTGTTCCGCCGATCCCCGCGCTCGACCTCACGACCCAGTCGCGGAGCAGCAGGCCGCGCGACGGCCACCATCATCACCACTCTCAGAGGAGATCCCAGCTTCGAGTCCAGTCAGCTCTCTCCGCGTCTCGGCGTGACCACGACCGGCCCGCCTCCCCGCCCGCCTCGCCCGAGGTCATCTCGTCCCTGATCACAAGCCTCGCGGACCTGCCCAGCCCGGCGATCGACATCCCGCCGCTACTGTCGTCGTCCGGCCTGTCGTCGTCGCCGGCCGGCTCCCCCAGCTCGCCCAGCCGGGCCGGCGGCAGCTTCGGGGTCGAATACGGCAGCGCGGCCGCGCGGACATCCATAGCGTCGTCGGCGTCGCCGTCCCACCTCGGCCTCGGCCGCTCGTCGTCGATCCGCAAACCGCCGCCCGCGCCGCTCGACCTGGACGAGCTCGCGGCGTGCCCACCCGTCGTCCGCACCGCCAAACCGCCGTCGGGCCTCTCGGCCCTGACGGCCCCGAAGTTGTCGCCGCGCGGCGACCCCGTCGTGGACCTGGGAATCCGCTCCGCCCTACTGCGCAGCAGCTCCACGCCGCCGCCGCCCCGGCCGCTCTCTCGAGATTCGGCCCTGTCGGTGCACAGCATCGGGAACGTGTCGATCGAGCGAGCCTTTGGCCCGCCGAACCTGCCGAATTCTCGCCATTCTCGCTCTCCCCACGCGCGCGAGCCCGAACTGCGCCGACAGCGCTCCCACGACAGCTGGGGCCGGAAGCAGCAGCAGCAACAACAAGAACAACAACAAGAACAGCAGCAACACCAGGGCAGGGCCCACCGTAGTCTGATGTACATGAGTTCGAAGGAGCGCCTCCGGGATGTGGACAGGAAGCGGGCGACCATTGCGATCGGCAGTGCCGGCACTCACACCGGTAGCTACCCCGAAGAGTCCCTCCCACTGCCCCCGCTGCCCCCGCTGCCCCCGCTCCCCCCGCGCCAAGACTTGTTCCTGGGCGACACCCCAATCACCGAGGAGTCGTCGTCTTCGCATCTCGACCTCCCGCACGATCGCCGGCCCAGACTGAGCTCCGGCCGCGTCGATGACCCCGGCAGCAGCAGCCCCCATATCATTCCCCAGCGTGACTCGTCCCTGGCCAAGACCGGCTCGAAAGCGGCGAGGCGGTCGTCGAGGCGGAGGTCGAAGCGCGATAGCGAGCCCGGGACCCCCATCTCGGATGCCATTCCCGAGCTGGTGGAGGAGAAGAGCCGGCGCGAAGATGGATCTGCGAGGCGCGGCCCGGGCCACGGCCCGGGCCACGGCCACGGCCGCGGCAGTAGCCGCAGCCACAGCCACAGCCGGCGCGGCTCCGAGGCGGCCGGCCGCCCCTCGCGGCGCCCGGACGATGTGGCTGCCAATCCCACCGTCACCTTCCTGGCGAGTGACCACCAGGTCGGCGAGACCTTTCTGGACACATACCAGAACAAAAATGCGGTGCGGCATCAACTGCATGGCCACCACCATAACCGCCGTAACCCGGCTGCGGCTCCATCGGCCGACCACACCAATAACGGCGAAGAGGACGAGGAGGATGGCGCCCCCTTCCCGGCCGTGCTGCAGGGGCGGCGTCGCGACGAGCACAGCGCCGACCGGAGCTCACGCCGCATCTCCGGCCGGTTCACTCCGGACACCGCAGACGCGCTTCTTCGGCCGAAGCGCAGCAGCTCCCGGATGAAGCGCTCGTCGCGCGCCCCCTCGCCATCGGTCCGCGACGGCGACCGATCCGCCGATGCGCATGTCGTGGGAGATGCTGCTGCTGCCACCGCTGCCGCCGCCGCCGCGTCGGCCGAGTCGTCGCCAGCGCCCAATCTCCCCCACGGCTACGAGCGGCCTCGCAGCGCCGACTCGGTCGACGACGCGGTCGAGTCGTATCTATGCTCACCGCGGCTGTCCCAGAAGATCCGGCACCCGCAGACCGGCCGGGTCATCTCCTTCTCCGAGGTCGGCGACTCGGAGGGCTTTGCTGTCTTCTGCTGCGTCGGCATGGGCCTGACCCGCTATGTCCTGGCCTTCTACGACGAGCTCGCGCTGGCACTGAGGCTGCGCCTGATCACCCCGGACCGGCCCGGCGTCGGCGATAGCGAGCCCTACACCGACGGCACCTCCACGCCGCTGAGCTGGCCAGGTACGTAGTAACGCTTGCCCCCCTCGCCCTCTTGCCCGCCTGCTTCTTGGTCTCCCCCGGGCTGGGTCGGTCAACCATTACCGACGGGTTCACGGACTGACTGTGCCGGATCGGGGCTCAGACGACGTATACGCCATCTGCCAGGCCCTCAAGATCACCAAGTTTTCGATCCTGGCTCACTCGGCCGGCGCCATATACGCGCTGGCGACCGCGCTCCGGATGCCGCAGCACATCCGCGGTCGGATCCATCTGCTCGCGCCTTGGATCCCGCCGTCCCAGATGTCCACCTTTGGTGCATCCCAGACCCAGCCGCCCGCCAACTCGATCCCGACCGCGCAGCGGATCCTGCGGGCGCTGCCGACACCAATGCTCAAGGTCGCCAACAGCTCCTTCATGGCTGCCACCAGCAGTTCCTTAACCAGCTCGCTGCCCAGGACTCCCCGCAAGAAGCGCGCCGCTGCCGCCAACGGCAAGCAGTCCAACGGCGCAGACAAGCCCACGGCCGAGGACATGGGATTGGGCCTGAGCCTCGCTCTCGATGCCGCCGCCGTCACGGCGACGGAGAACATGGACCGCATACGGCCGACGCACTCGCACGTCACTCTCCCACGCCCCGGCGGAGGCAGCAGCACCGCATTAGCCGCGGCCGCCGGCTCGGGTGACGCCGCCGTCGACCTGGCCATCACCGCGGCCGCCGAGAAGGAGCGGCAGAACCTATACGACGAGCGGCTGACCCACGCCATCTGGGAGCTGGCCACCACCAACGCCAACCCGGCCGTGGACCTGCTCGTCTGCCTGGAGCGGCGCCACACCATCGGCTTCCGGTACGTCGACATCACCCGGCCCGTCGTGATCCACCACGGCAGCCGCGACACCCGGGTCCCGGTCGAGAACGTCAAGTGGCTCGGCAAGATGATGCGCCGGTGCGAGGTGCGGGTCCTCGAGGGCGAGGGCCACGGCCTGATGGCCTCGGCCTCCGTCATGGGCGGCGTCCTGATGGAGATCGGGAAGGAGTGGGAGGACTGGCAGCGGGCGACGGGCGGCAGCCGCGGCCGGGAGCGGGAGCGGCGGGCGCCGGGGAGGGGATGACGGGGGGCCCTCTTCCATCTCAGGCTGATTTCATTCGTATCGCCTTCCGGTCATCATTTCGCTGTGGCTTTTTTGTCTACTGATCTCTTTTCTTATCGGCTGTCCCGGCTGTATACGGTACCATGGCTTGTTGTTGGATCGAGACGGGGGTGGGGTCGGTCTGAGGGGTCTGAGGTGGGCGGCCTGGTTGGTCTATATATACAATGTATTAATTAATACTCGATTCCCGGACCACGACCCCGCCACTAATAACAGAGCTTGCGTTTCCATGTTTCCTTCGTCAGAGGGGAGACATGGCCGGCGCCCGTATTCTGTCCTGGAGCGCGGTCCTGGATAACTCGTCCCCCGGCACGCCAGGGAATAATTCTCTCTCGTCGAGGACGCGTTATCTTATCGTAGCCAGGGGGGAGTGACTGGCCGCTGGCGCCAGCACCAACCCGCTGTTGCCACCGTGCATCCCAAGCCATCGCCATGGCCTCCCGTGTGTAATTTGAGACCGCCTACGTATCCGAACAACATCCGCCAATCGGCCGGGCACGCAGCATGGACGGCCTCGAGGAATTCGAAAAGGCCCTCGCGGCCGACAAAGCAGAGAGGGAACGCGAGGGCCGCGACGAGGGACGGCCGGAGAAGAGAGAAAGACATCGGCATGGGCATGATCAGGGCCCGGATCCGGACAAGGGTCGGGACGGAAAAGAACACCACCATCACCACCACCACCGCCGCCGCCACCGGTCTCACGGACGCGACGGCGCCGATGACTCGAATCCTGGAGATGATGATCAGGCACACCGTCCGAAGCGGTCGCGACGACACTCGCCGGACCATGACCGGACTCGCCATCATCGGCGCAGGGACGAAGGCGGCGGGGACAGGGCTACGAAGCGCACTGATCATCCTCATCATCGGCATCATCGACGCAGAGATGAGGACGGTGGGCATGATGGCGGAGGGCGCGAGGACGGGGGGCGCGAGAGCGGAGATGACCGCCCGCCCAGGCGCACTCATTCCCAGCACCATCGGCCCAGAGGCGAGCACGAGGTTGGCGGCGGCAGCGATACGGACCCCCCTGCAAAACTGACTGATGGCCACCATCGGCCCAGAGACCAGGGCCGCGGGGACGAGAACGGTGATGACGACCCGTCAAGACGGCACCAGCGCCAAAGACGGCCTGGCGCGCCAAATACAGACGCGCCGGCGCACCAGGAGAATGACGGGGCGCCACCGCCGCTCGTGCGCGACGCGTGGATGACCACACCCTCGGCCCTGGATATCGACTACGTCCAGCGCCAGGCCCGCCAGGACAAGAAGCCGGCGAGGACGCGAGAGGAACCCGACGCGACGGCGGCCGAGAGCAGGTATACGCTGCGCATGGAGCCGGAGCCGCCGCCGCCGCCGCCGCGACAGAAGCCGCGCGGCGGTGACGACGACGACTACAGTGAGGATGAGGACAAGGCCACACGGACATTCAACTACACGATAGGCGACGAGGGCTCGCAGTGGCGCATGACCAAGCTCAGAGGCGTGTACACGACTGCGAAAGAGTCCGGCCGCAGCGTCGAAGAGGTTGCGCTCGGCCGATTTGGCACCATCAGGGAGTTTGATGACGCGAGGGAGGAGCAGGACGAGCTGGAGCGGAGGCGTATATACGGCCAGGGCTACGCTCGCAAGGAGAGGCCGACCGGTGAGCTATACCGGGAGAGGAAGAGCCAGGAAGCGGACAGGAAAAAGAAGGACGGGCCGGTCCTGATAACTCAGAAGCAGCAGCAGGCCAACCTACCGGCCGCGCCGGCAGTCCCCATGGACCAGACCGCCCTCAACAGGCTCCGGGCCAGGCTGATGAAGGCCAAACTGCGCAACGACCCCGCCGCCGCCGCGCTGGAGGCCGAGTATGACGGGGCGGTCGCCGCCATGGCATCAGGCCACGGCCGCGACACGGTCGTCGTCCTGGGGGCCATGCACCACCGCGAGCTCGCCGGCGTGGGCGGCCCCAACGGCCCCAACGGCGCCGCCGCGCGGGGCGAGGTCAAGCCGGTCGAGACCCGCCGCGGACGGGAGCGCGGCCTCGTGGGGGAGAACTCGGACATGACGGTCGACGACATGGTCCGGGAGGAGCGGCGAACCCGGGGCCAGCCCGGCGGCGAAGGCCGCCGCCTCGCCGAGCGCATCGCCCGGGATGGCCGCTTCACCGACAACCTCGAGTACATGGACGAGAACGCGGAGAAGCTGGCGCGGCGGGTGCACCGGTCCGACGCCAGCCTCCGGCACGTGGCCGCGGACGAGTACCAGCGGCTGAGCCGGGCCCTGGAGTCGTGCCCGCTGTGCTACGGCGACGACGAGACGCCGCCGCGGCCGCCGGCCGCGCCCGTCGTGGCGCTGGGCACGCGCACGTACCTGACCCTGCCGCCAGAGCCGGAGCTGAGCCCGCTCGGGGCCGTCATCGTCCCGCTCCAGCACCGGGCCAACCTGCTGGGGTGCGATGACGACGAGTGGGAGGAGATCCGCAACTTCATGAAGGGCCTGACCCGGCTGCACCATGACATGGGCCGGGAGGTGGTGTTCTACGAGAACGCGGCGACGTCGGCGGCGGCGGCGTCGCGGCGGCACCACCGCCACGCCGCCCTGGTGGCCGTCTCGATCCCGTACGAGCACGGCGCCACGGCGCCGGCCTTCTTCCGCGAGGCCATGCTCGCCGCCGACGAGGAGTGGGCCCAGCACCGCAAGGTGATTGACACCCAGGCGGCCGCGCGGGACAAGGGGCTCGGCCGGATGGCCTTTCGCCGGTCCATCGCGAGGGAGATGCCGTACTTCCACGTTTGGTTTACCCTCGACGGCGGACTCGGCCATGTGGTGGAGGACGAAGCCCGCTGGCCGCGGGGCGACCTGTTCGCGCGGGAGGTGCTGGGCGGCATCATGGACGTGGACCCGGCCGTGATCAAGAAGCAGGGCAGGTGGCGGCGCGGCGAACCGGCCGGCTCGCGGCTGGACGAGTTCAAGGCCCGGTGGCGCCCGTTTGACTGGACGAGGGTGTTGAGGGAGCAGGACGAGCAGACGGCGCAGCAGCGGTCCAAGATCGAAACAGGATAAACGGGATAAACGTCATTTAGCAGCCAAGACGGAGGCCTCGCTGAGGGTTTCATGGCCTCCGAGCCACACGCATCTGGTTCAGAAAACCAGAAGGAAAGAATGAATCGATAAACAAATATATATACAGCCAAATAAATAAATCGGAAGCTTGGGCTTTTTCGTGGAGGGTGCGAGCCGTGGCCAGTATGGCTTTGCAACTTCAAACCCGGCGCCTGCAAATCTGCAGCGCAGCAGCAGCGGAGGACGGCTACCTCGGAATGAGGGGCATGTGAATTGCCGCGAAGGTGGGGTCCTCAAGGCCATCCCTGTCCAGGGCAGGCCCCCCAGGGGCAGCTGCAGCCCTGCAGCCCTGGCGTCTCTCTCTCTCTTGCTGACTCCATCGCCGCTGGGTTGTAACTTCTCCATCCCCATCCCCTCCTCATCCCCTTGGTCCTGCTCATCGTCGCTACCTTCTCTATCTTCATCGCAGTCATAGCCGAGGGACAATTTGGCACAGCCTCGATCGGCCCGCTACAGCACAAGTGTTAGCGAGTGAGACCTCCGGCGCTGCTGTTTTGTTGCCCCTGGCGCTGCTTGCCGCTTCTGTCGTCGTCATAGACTCGTCGACGTCAGCGAGCAGCAGCCCGTCTCAATCAAGGCAGGCACCGACCGCCCAGCACCCAGCACCGCCAGCACCCGGGTTCCCGTTGCTGCCGCCGCTGCCGCCGCCGCCGCCGCCGCCGCCAACATGGCGTGGGAGCTCGGAAGACGGCGCCTTGTCCGCACCATCACGACAACCTATCTGTTTGGCCGGCTGGTACACCTCTCTCCCACCCGCCCGGCCGCCCCTCCCCCCCCCCGCCCTTCCCTTGCCAACATTATAGATCTACGCAATTAAGACTACTGACCCGAGATTAAAAAAATTCCCCGCCACAGCCCCTCATTAATCTCCTCGTCATGGTCTTCCATCTCGGCCTCCTCTCCCGGCTCGCGACTCGGTATAATGCCTACTACGCCGACCGGCCTGTCGTCACCATGATGGTCACGAACGCCATTCTGTACGGGGTTGCCGACACGGTCGCGCAGACCATCTCGGCGGTGCGCTCCCCGCCGGCCCCGGGCCCGGCCCCGGCGCCGGGCTCCGCAAAGCAGCGGGCTGAGGACCCGATCGCTCTGGCCCCCGCTGCCACTGCTGCCCGCGACAGCAAGACCAAGAGCGACTTTTTCATCTCGGCCGTCGACGTCGACGACAGCGACGAGCCCGGGCCGCCGGCCCTGCGCCACCTCCGCCACCGGCCCGGCTTCGACTTTGAGCGGCTCTCGCGCTTCGCCGCCTATGGGTTCGCGGTCGCGCCGCTGCAGTATCGCTGGTTCGGGCTCCTCAACCGGGTCTTCCCCATGACCAAGGGTGGGCCCGCGCTCGCCCAGGCTCTCAAGCGCGTCCTGCTCGACCAGCTCGTGTTCGCGCCCTTTGGCCTCACCCTCTTCTTCGCCGTCATGACGGTGGCCGAGGGCGGCGGCCGCCGCGCCATCGCCAACAAGATGCGCGACATGTTCGTGCCCACCCTCAAGGCAAACTACATCCTCTGGCCGGCCGTGCAGATGGTCAACTTTCGGCTGATGCCGATGCAGTTCCAGCTGGTAGGTGTGCGGTGTGTCTGCGGGCGGGCGGCGAGACGGCGGCGGAGTGCCTGGCCGGCTGGCTGATGACTGACTGGCTGACTGACTAACCCCGTTCCTCGCAGCCGTTCGTCTCGAGTGTGGGCATCGCCTGGACCGCGTATCTGTCCCTTGCCAACGCGGCCGAGGATGAGGCGCGGCCGGTCGGCGCGGCCGCCCATTCGGCCGCGCGATTCAGGGAGGCCTGATTGGTATAGTGGCATTTATATCCAGGGTTATAAATGCCAGTGTGTGGTGTGTCGGTCTTTTTGTTGTCAGGCGGTCCAGTGCGGTAGATGTCATGGTTGGGCCGCCGCCCCTTCTTGTTTGTTTTTTTATCGGTACTCGTAGACGGGAATGGACGGAGGGGGGTTGGATTTACTTGGCCACGGCCAATGCGGTTTATTAGAATGGGCATGATATAGAAGATGCAGCTCGGGGCTGTTTCCAGTGTCGCAGGCCAGCGACTCGGCATGCGCTGATTGCTTTTGGGACGATGGGCAGAAGAGCTGGAAGGACACCGCGGGCAGGCAGGACCGCGGACAATACAGTGGGCAGGGCAGTTGACAGGACAGCAGGGGAGCAGTACCAGCCTAGCCAAGTAAATGCCACGTTCTCTTCGGCAGCTGCGTCCTCGACATGACCTGGTGCTGCCAGTCACTCCTGCTGCGCAATCGCCCGACTGCGCCCAGGCTCGGTTCGGCTCGGCAAGTGGAATCATGGTCTGGGGGATAGACCCGTCATCAGGAGCACCATTCGAACCTGACATGGCGAGCATACATCCCTCGATCAGCACATATCCATGATTTGTTTAACAGGCAAATATCATCTTACCACGACAACGGCGCCACACACTATCGCCTACCACCACCACCACCTCTTCGTATCCGGCAGTGCCACCACCCCAGCCCGCCAGCTCCTCTCTGCAGCCTGACGGACAGACGGACAGCGCGCACATACAGACAACAGCCAGCCAGCCATACAGACAGACAAACCGCCGCCGCCGCTCATATCACCCCACTCATCACAATGGATACGTCCAACTATCACGAGAGGGATCTCGACCTCGTCACCATGGAGCCTCTGGCCCGGGTGCCCGCCCACGTCGACGGCGGGGATGACTACAACCCCCAGACGATGCGGCAGCAGGAGCACAGCACCGTGTCCTTCTAGCGCCGGTCACGGCTGTTCCGCCCCGGTCTGACCATCGCGGACAAATTCCGTCGCGGATATGGGGCACTGCGGGTGCGGATGGGGGCGAAGCAGACCAAGTCCTAGGTGGGGGGTGGGGGGCCTACCCTCTCGGGGCCGCTGGCCTGAGCTTGCGGGAGAGGTCGGCTCGGGCTGGTTTGGGTGGGATACGTTGGCCGGTTCGGGTGGTGACTGCGAGCTGGGGAAGGCAGTCGGGGTGGGCCGGGTGGCGTAGGCTTGGTGGCTCGGGGGGCCTTTGCGAGCGGGAGGAGGGGACGACCAGGCTGGGCCGGGTAGGATAGGCTCGATGGCCAGGGGGGGCGATTCCGAGTGGTGTAGAGGAGAGGGCAGTCAGGCTGGGTCGACTGGGACAAGTTGGATGTCGGGGCGTGGCCCCATCGCGGCGGTGGGTGGTGTTTACAGTGTATAGCAGCAGCGTTCAGAAGCATGTACTTGTATGGTGGCCAGGTGCCATAACATGGCGCCATGCCACACCACCGTGCCACCATGTGTCCAGCCCAGCTGTCTCGGTGGTCATGTACCATGCCGGGACCTGGAGTGTTGACAGCCGGAAGATGTTCACCCCGTGCGGCAGCAGCGGCGGCCAGGCCCAGGTACACACATGACCGCGGCCTGCCGTAGCCGGCCAGCACGGCGTCCGCCTGTCTCTTCAAGTTCGACACACGTGATGCCCCGGCCGGGCTCCGGACCCAGACTCGCTTGGATGACAGAGTCTTTGACGATAGACGAGGGGCTGTATTGTGCCTGCATGGAGTGGCCAAGGCCGACACAGCAAGGAATATGAACTGGGAGTCGAGCTTTATATATATCCCTCCGATTGTATTGGGACCATGTTGTGTCGGTCCTTCTTGGGTTTAACCCGACGATGGCCAGGAAGGGAATTGGCAGTGTTCCTGGTACTGGTGGTACTGGCGGCCACTCGGTTGCTGCGCGGGGTAAGAAGGGAGCCGGTTGTGTTCCTAGAAGAACCGGAGCTTGGAGCCGAAGCGCAAGGCTATGGAAAAGGACCTGCGGAAGAAGGCCGAGGAAGAGCGAAAGTAGAGGATTGCAGGCACATCCGCCCCTGAAAGACGCTAGATCTTGCTGTGGGCATGGCGGGTAGGACGAGAATTGAGCACATTCCCCATTCTGACGGCAACTTGTGCGGGAGAGACCAAGGTTCTGATATTGTGTGGTGTACCGACTAGGCGTTTATGGCTGGGTAAGCCGAGGACCGATTGATCACGGACCGACTCAGCGTCGCTGTGTGGGTAGGAAAGGAATCGATCACGGTCCTCATCTAGTACTCGAATTCTATTTCTAAATGAGTAGATCAACCATGTTCCATACGTCCGCGGCCGCGCCATGGCCCTCCCGACAGGCCACCAGCCAGTCCTGGCAGATAACGACGTCATGCCAGGCACGGGCCGCCGAGACGAGCGACCCCGCCATCGCCGCCCCACCTCCTACAATAAAACTCAACCACAGACCGGCCGGGATACATACTATCCACACATCACCCAGCCTCACCCGCCCCAGTCCAACCCAACAACTTTCACGAGATACAGCTCTGCCACCCAACATGTCTCTTGCCAATAAGCTCTCGATCGCCGACCTCGATGTCAAGGACAAGCGCGTCCTGATGCGGGCACGTCTCTTCCTATCCAATACAAAACCTCTCCGCCCTCTCTCCTCTCTGGCCCCCCCTCTCTCTAACCCCCCCCTCGCACCAGGTCGACTTCAACGTCCCCCTCGATTCCAACAAGCACATCACCAACAACCAGCGCATCGCTGGTGCCGTTCCCACCATCAAACATGCCATCGACCATGGCGCCAAGGCCGTCATCCTCATGTCTCACCTGGGCCGGCCCGACGGCCGACCGAACCCCAAGTACAGCCTGCAGCCGGTTGTGCCCGAGCTGGAGAAGCTGCTGGGTGGGAACACCAAGGTTACGTTCGCGCCCGACTGCGTCGGCTCCGACACGGAGCAGACCGTGGCCGGGCTGAGCGGTGGCCAGGTCTGCCTGCTGGAGAACCTCCGGTTCCACCCGGAGGAGGAGGGCTCCTCCAAGGACGCCGACGGCAACAAGATCAAGGCCGACAAGGACAAGGTCGCCGACTTCCGCCGCGCCCTCACTCGGCTCGGCGACGTCTACGTCAACGACGCCTTCGGCACCGCCCACCGCGCCCACTCCTCCATGGTCGGCATCGACCTCCCCGACCGCGCCGCCGGCTTCCTCATGAAGCGCGAGCTCGACTACTTCGCCCAGGCGCTCGAGAGCCCGG
>JAOYNC020133006.1:0-23618 GCA_025802115.2 Bertia moriformis
GTACCTCCCGGTGACGTGTCCCATCAGTATTTGGTAATGCCACCTTTGTGTGATCAATCCTTTGACAAGTGGCATCTGCCAAGATGCAGCGCAACGCCGACAATGATCGTCAGTACGAGCAACACCCTCTTCTCCCAGGCAGAGTGTGACCTCGCAGAGCGAGGGTGAGAGTGCGCCCGCTCGACGGGAGTACCCGCCTCGCCTGCCGAGGTGGTCGTTCTCTCCGCTACCGTAACCATGACGGAGTTGACCGGTCGGCGGATGACACGGGGCGGGTAAATCGTCCCTCGCGCGTACCGGGTACGACCCTGATCCAGTCAGGGATACATTGAACGGCGCCGCGGCGAACGCGTTGTGCGGAGGGCAAGCCATCCAGCCCGTCGATGAAAGCGGACTGGCTCACCACTGGCATAGAGTCCTGCTCGGTACCAATTCGAAGTGCGCTGACGGGCCGCCCTAGCGAGCTGATTGCCTACACTATCGCGCGACCCGAACTCGTGCTCGCTATCCGTGCCACCAGACTCAACCTTCGCGCTCGCAGGATGTCCCCGTAGAGCCACATGGCTCCGGAGAGCGAGAGACCGGACAGGCCCCACCCTGTAGGCAAAAGTTCGCCTTGTGGATGCGGGCCGCTGCCGAGCAGAAGAACGACATCCAGGGCGATAGCCAACGCGGAGGTACCGAGGCAGAGCAGAGATAGCAGTTTCAGCAAGGAAGGCATTTCCTGAACGGTATCTTCTCGTCTCTCGCTGGGGCATGCCACGAGGGTGGTAGTCACCCGGGGAGGAGCTGAGCCGAATCGATTTGCACAGTGGGACTGCCACCCCCTGTCCACGGGAGCTTTCCTTGGCTGATCGTCACGCGTTCATCACTCTTCCCGAGGGCCTCTTCGTCGCTGTGAGCGGAGTCGCGCGGAAGCAAGACCCTATCAGACCTGCTCGTCAAAGCGCTTGCTGAGACGGTTGAGAACCATCACTGGCGAACGGCGATGCCTAGTAAATGGCCTCCGCGCTCCGATGGAAGCCAGCAGTGGCAAGTGGGCGTGTATCGAAAGACTCGGACAGCCTGAACTCCCCCGTAAAGGGCTTTGTGTCATCCGCCCCAAGCAACTGCACGTCATGCAGCTCAGAAATGGCCTGCAGGTCGTGCATGTAGTGCCGCGTCCACACGCTGCCGCTTACGTGAACGATCACCACGAAGCCATGTTCAAAAGGATAGATTTCAGCCCGGTCGCCCATACGCTGAGGCTAGGGCAGTACCCGATCAGTAACGTCGGACTATGTCCGCAGACCGATTACCCGAAAGTTGCAGCCGCCCGAGTTGCGGGCGACTTATCCACACAGCGCCTCTTTTCTCACTGGCTGTGGGCTGCAGGTCCGCTCGTATTGGGCAGCAAGCCGGTCAAGATCGCGGCTCTCCTCTCTGAGCGCAAGGACTTCGTGGACAACGTCTGCGGTGATAAGCCGCCCTCGGCCATTAACGTAGGCCTGTTGCATCCAGAGTGCTTGACGGCGGAGAGACCGAGCGCGGCGGCGAAGGCTTGTGACGATGGAGCTATTGGGTGCTGGGCTGTGCTGCTGCTGCTGACTCATGCCCGGAAGGTTATGAGCGCCGCAGCTTGAAATAAACTCGACTTCGGTGTTATCGCTCTGCCACAACTGGAGCATCTCCTGCCCATGCGCAGCAGCACCCACGAACGATATGCCCACGGAGAGAGACTCTCGTGAGCAGTTTGAGCGAGAGAGAAAAGAAGGCCCTCGGGGCTCAACCGAGGGCCAAGTGGAACATCTGCCGTGTTCCTCTTCATCGTCACGATTGCGGCCGGCTTTACAGGCCTGCGAAGGGTGTGGCGGTTTGCTACACTCCGTCCACAAACAAGCAGCGGAGCATCTCCAGCCAAGATGGCTATTGGATCGCACCTGGGCCCGATGACCGCTGCCCGTCAGCGTGGGTCGGGTGAAGCGAAAATGGGATCGCTGCAAATGTGGATCGCGGCGGGGTATTGAACCGCCCGTTTAAGTGAGAGCTTGGCTGCAAGTCGCGAATTCGAAGTTGCGGATCTTGTCCAGGCAGAACTCTCCGACCTGAGTCCTCGCCTTTAGCAACTCATCTATATCCATCACTTCACGGCTGAGCTTCTCGTACTCTGCAGAGTCTCGTGAGTTCTTCAGCCTCTCGAGAGCTTTGTCGCGTCTCTTGCGGTCTGCGTCTAATTCCAGCAAGAGGCGCTGATGGATCAATCGGTAATGCTCAATGTTCTGATCTTCCACACGACCGAGCCTATTTGTCCATCTCACGCAAGAACATTCCCCAAAGTGGTGATTTCCGGGTCTGTTCGACGAGGGTTGTGCAAGCCGGTCCGCCGCACGCACTCAGTTCGGATCCACCAACTCACGGTCCACACCGAGGGGCCATCTCCTGAGAGGTGTCTTCCTCGGATGGTCCAGTGTCGATCGAGGTCGGCTCAGGCGTAACCGCAGACCTCATCAGCCTGTCACGCGGCGCTGCGGTTTCGCAAGGCGCTCGTACTGGCCCGGGAGCAAGCGGAGCCGCACCATGCCCCGGCGCGTCGAGAACAGCTTGCGCTCCATCTCGCGTTCTGCGTGCATCGGCTGATAGCTGGCATTCACGATCCGGTAGAGCGGCTCCTGCGTCTTGTACCTGCCGGTCCAGGGCAGAGCCGTCATGCCGTCCTTCTCCATGAAACCGACCTGATAGGTCTCCGTGGCGAGATCGAAACTGAAGACCATCACGACGGTGTGCAGCCCTGCTTCCATGCACCGGAGGCAGAGGCGGGCGCCGGTCCCGCCGTCCGCTCTCGGCGGCAACGGGTGTTGGCACTTGGAACAGATGACGCCCTGTTCGATGCGTCGGATTGTGAAAGCTCTCGGGCCGCCCATCGGAACCACAGTATAGGAGAACAAAAAGCGAACATAATTTACATCGAATCCACATCTCGACGATCTCGACAGGGACCGCGGGCCAGCTGGAAGCAAGTTGGAGCAAAGAATTCATCACCATGAAAGTCCTGGTTCACCACATCTCCGAGCTGACGCAACCAGGCGATGACGCGAGGCGAACATCCGTGTAAAGTTGGCATGTAGCCGAGTTCCACTGAGTTCTCGGCACGCACGTCCTGCAGTCTCTTCTCATCCCAGGTAGACAGAAACGCCCCGCCCGAGTGCTTGCAACACACGGACGAGGCTGACCACGGAATCGAGAGAGGACTCCTAATGGCTACCACGCAGAATATCCGCGCAGGCGCATCCGCGCACGAGCAAAAGCAAAACGCAAACATCAACGATCTGGCTGCGCTCGCGTCCGCAGCTTCCCCAGCGAACAACGAATCCAAAGACTACCGCTCGGTGTACCGGGGCGGTGAACTGCACATGGAAGTGCTAAATCGTGACCTGTGGCCGCGGACGGCCGCTCCGATAAAGGGCTATACGGTCGTTCTGGATCAGGACTTCTGCATTGACCGCGAGATCTTCACGTATCGCTAGGCACCGCAACTCTACCCGCGGCAACTGCAACGGTCTAGGCAGTCCCATGCTGGGCGCGTAACGGCGGCGCTTGCTTGATGAGCTGCCGCCGTTTACAGCGAGGCACATCGTGGAACGCGCCACCTTCAGCATCCGAGAGTTTTGCCGGTACGCTGGCTTCTCCCTTATGGTTTTCCATCGTCTGGTGAACTGCGGTGAGGCACCGGCGCTGATCCGCGCAGGTTCTCGCGTGCTGATCAGCCGCGTTTCTGCCGCAGAGTGGTTGAAGCAGCGTTCGCGGCCGGCTTAATGCCTCCATGCATTCGCAGAAGGCCAATGCTGAAGCTCTGCTTCCGAGATGCAGATGTCTGGCATTGCCGGAAGCTCTAAGCGAAGCATTCTGCACCGCGCTCTGATGGCATGGAACAGCCCAGCAATCGGCATTTTGGTGGAAGATTGATCACCGCGCGCTTCTGAGAGCACGCAGTCGATCACCTCGGGGATCGGCATGGCTGCAAGCTCAATCGCTAGTCCGGTCACGATGCCCCAAGGGACCCTTCCGGTCCGACTAATCGCAATAGCAGATAAAATCTCGCCGAGCTCTTCAAGTCGCCTGAAGCGATAGCTCCTGTCTACCATCCACTGCTCAAAGCTAAGCGTCGCTGCCATGCCGGTCCTCCTCTCGCTCCCGTTCCCAGGCGCGTCGTGCTTCCTCCATGTCTCGCAGATGCTTCTGTGCATCCTCGACACCCCGCGCAGCTCGCCGTTCAGCAAGCACTGCTGTGACGGCGCGGTTCATGGCAGCTCGGGTCGGCAGAAAGTCCGACTCATCCATGTGCCGGAGGACGGCTGCCTTGAGCACCGGCAGTCCATGCCGCGCCGCTATGTCCGTCCAGTGTGATCGGGCGAGCTCGGCCCATCTCGACGGCGGCGTCTGAGTCGCAAAATTCGTTTTCATTTGCGCCATGAGCACTGCCAACTCCGTCAGCTCCGCATTCTTGGGTATGGAGCTCGGGGAAGGCATCAGCGATGCTGCGAAGGGAGTCATAGTGCCGCTGTTCAGCAGCTGTTCGAGGTACGTGCTGCCGTCCACCCTGCTGCTGCCGATTCGCTCCATAGGTATGCTCCTCGTGGCGGTCGCGCCGCCACTCCTTCTCGTGTTCCAAATAGCTTCCAGCGTTGAACCACGTTGCGGGGTAGGGCGTGAAATCGCCTTGCTGTCCGGCCGCAGAACGCGAAAAAGCATCAGCGCGGTCCCTTAGGTAAGCCAAGGCGTCACTGGTTTCCATTGCGGGAAGGTCAGCGCCACTCTGCAGGTGCGTGATGGCTCTGCGAATGGCTTTCCGAGTTTCAACTGGCTTCAGGCGCCTGGGATACGCGAGACGAACGAGATCAATCTCGGCATCGGTAGGTGAACGCTCACGACGCGAAAGCGGCGTATGTTCTTGTTTTTTATATGAAAGTGAAGGTGACGATGAAGGGCACGACTGGGGCATTGCTTGAGCATTGCTCAGAGGAATGCTTGGAGCATTGCTTGAATCATGCGCACCCCAGCGTTTCCGCGAAGCACGGGCAGCTTTCGCGCTTGCAGCCGTTTTCTTTAGGTCCCACTCATTGCGAATCGCGTGCAGCCGCTCCTGCCGCGGCACTCCTTCAGCAAGGGTGTAGAACTGCTTGAGCACTGCCCAAGCAATGCTCCAAGCATCCTTCTCGACACGAGCTATGCGACGCAGCGCTTCCTCGTCAGCGGGCAGGCAGCCGTTCTTCCACTCGTGCATGAGCAGATGGAGGTAGGCACCGCTCTGTTCGGCGGACAGGTGTGTAGTCGCGGCGAGATAGTCGCCAATGTAGAGGGGCATCCAGATGTCAGGTTTAGCTGCCATACGGCCTCGCGCGAGGCGTCAGCGCCAAACTTGCTCCCAACTGGGGGCAGTAGATAGGCTCCATACAGATAATCACTCTTTCCGGCCCCGACTCTAGCCCAGTCGGGGCTTCTCATTGCCGCTGTGCAAGTACAGCGGCGGGCTGAATCATCAACACCTCCTCTCTCTGTCTGTGATCAGAACTGGCGTTGAGCTTCAGTCTCGAGACTCGAACCTGTAATTAGAACCTCTCAGAAGAGAGCGCAGAGGCTCCGGCGGGCCCAAACTATCACGCACCAATTCGAGGCGGTCCTGAGACTCTATGGCCCGCAGCCATGCGTCAACCGTGTCGGTCAAGAACACTACCCTGCGACCAAGCCTGGCGCGTGGCGGGCCATCCCCCCGCCTGAGCATCCGATCCAGGCTCCTTGTGCTGATACCTAGGCGATCAGCAAGCGTTTCGCGTGAATACGCTCGCTCTTTACTGGCTTTTTGGCGGGCACCAGAAGTGACTCTAGTTGCTTCCTGTCCACTCATGGCTGTGATTATGCACTACTCTAGTGACATATTTATTATGGAAGGTGTCACGCATGTCCGGCGAAGAATTCCAGTCACAGATGAGGCTCGACAGCTTCTTGGCGACGGACCCTAAGTGGGTAGTGTATTCGGAAGCGAACGGCGAAGACGCCGTGTTCCGGCTTGCCGCAGGATCTATACGAGGTGGCGAGCTCAACCGCTTAGTGGCAACAAGCCAGGTACTTCAAGAATTCGTGCTGATCGACGGAGAGCAACGAGCGCTGAAGTTCCTGCAAGCCTTTGGCCCTTTCGAAGAGGGAAGGCTCACCTGTCGACTATCAGACCTGTTGAAAGCAGTCGACAGCTGCAAAGCGGCTTTGCGTAAGCGGAAGCTTCTTTCAGGCCCTGGTCCTCAGCAAGCAGAGTTGCGGGTCGCCCCAGGCCGCTCTGGTGCAATCCTCAAAGCAACGATGACGAGCAAGGACGTTCGCAGTGCAATCGTTGCTGCAGTGTTTGTAGGCAAAGCTACCGGGCGGGAGCTTCGCCTCTGTGAAATCTGCCAAAGGCCGTTCACAGGCAGAACCAAGCTCAGTGTTACCTGCGGTGCCCGATGCAGGAGCCGCCGCAGCTCTCAGGCTCTTAGAACGCGACGAAAACAAAAGCGCACCGGAGAGCCTTACGTATTCGAGTGATTCCACTCAAAAAGGAGAGATACACGGCAACTTAGGGTCGGAAGCGGTGCGCTTTCGCGGGCGTCTGCTAGCAAGACTAGGGGATCAGCGTCAAGGGCGACCTATCCGGCTTCGTAGCGCAGCGGCGTGACGTCGAGCAGCGCGTGCGGCCGCTCGTCGCCGCGAACTGCTCGAGCGGCGCGCCCGACTACCTCACTAGGCAGGAGGATGGCGGCGAGAAGGTCGTCGTTCGACGGTCATCAGCACATTGCCATCCCCGACCAAGGACCTGCGCAACCTCGCACCGCGCGCGTCATCCCGGCAAACTGCGAATCTGCTGCCCGCCAATGTCCAGGTTGGCCAAGCATACAGGGGAGCCTTCCGCGGCCCCGCGCGGCGCCATGAGCACATCTCGCGTTCCGCTCTGCGCAAGCTGAAGAGTGGAGAGTTCGCCGTTTTCCTGCAGCATGACAAGAAGGGCACGCTCTGCATCTTTCTGCGAACGACCGGTAGCTGCGATGCGGTTCCCTCTACGTGCTCGTCACCCACGCGACGATGCGCAAGTCTGAACTCAGATGCGTGACACAGTAGTGAGCTTTGCAGCAGACCGACTTCTCTTCGCGAATGGGATGGAACCTGGCGTCGGCTATACGCAAAGGGGCTGCGTATCTGAGTGCCATGGCGCTGTGATACTACGGTGCTGTGGATGCGGCATGATCGCTGGTGTGCGGGATTGCACGAAAGTCTGCGGCGGCCTCATCTTCGCGACATGAGCTCCTTGCAGTCGCAGTCCCCTCTGGTTACGCAATCCTATGTGGAGCTTGCCGGCGAACGCCGTTTGCTCTGTCCCGATCTCAACATGGCCGCCGTCCTGCATGAGCGCGTGGGCGCGCACTGGCTGCTGTGGCTCGCCGAGCGGTGGCTCGGTAAGCCGGTGAAGGTCGACGGGCGCATGGCGCTGCACATCGAAACGCCAAAGCCGGAAGAGCTCGCGCTGGTGCTCTTCGCGCTGCTCCAGACCGATCGCGAGATCTCCGCCGAGCGCGGCGCCATTCGTGACGAGACGGAGGCTAGTGTGCGCCGCAGCGTCACGCTGGCCACCCTGCAGCCCATTCAGGCTGCAGTGGTGAAAGCGCTGCTCAGCTGCTTTATGACACCGGGGGAAGCAGCGGAGTTCGACGTGCGCGCGGCCGCCGCAACTCCTGGAAGCGAAGCCGCGCCACAGCCTGGGAGTGGTCAGGAGTCTTCACAGTAGCCGCAGAGCTGGGCCTTGCACGCGCGGACCTGATGCGTTTACCGCTGCTGGTATGGCGGTTCTACGTGCAGGGGTTCGAAGCGCGCGTACAGCGCCAGAGGGAGCAGTCTGCATGGGAGCTCTCGCACCTCCTGGTCGCTGCCGGCTGTGACATTGACAAGGTTGCGCCGGGACGGCTGCTGGGGTACCCAGAGCGCCGCTTGAGCTTCAAGCAGCGCATCGCCCGGGATCCGGAAACGTTAAAGGCGAAGAAGGTCGAACGCATGATGGCGCGATTGCGGCGCGAGAGCGAGCCGGCAAAGGTGGAGTAGCGATGGGAGTTCCTTCAAATGCAGGCGTGGTCGTCTACATCACCGGCCAGGATGACACTGGTAAGGTTCTCGATCAGGTAGAGGCCCGACTGAAACGCACAGCCACGCCGGCAGCAGATCTCGGAAGAAAGCTGGGCGACGGCATGGAGCATGCCGTGCCGCAGGTGGCGGCCGCCTCTGCAGCAATCCGTACCTTCGAGGGTCAGATTCCAATCCGCGCGGTAGAGCGCTTGCTGACGCTAATTCCTGGCGTTGGCGAGGCTCTTCAGGTGGCGTTCCCCGTCATCGGCGGGCTGGTGTTCGGCGAGATGATCGTCGAGAACATCAACAAGCTCCGGCAGATGGCAAAGGAGGCCGACGAGGCTACGAAGCGCGCGGAACAGGCCTTCGGCGAAGCAGCAGGAAAGATCCGCGACGAGGCCAACGCTCTCGCAGTGGCAAACGATCGGCTCGAGGAGCAGATCGGCAAGCTGGAAAAGAAGCCGGGCAATGGGTTAAAGGCCGCGCTGGATGAGGCTCGCGAGGCCGCGGACAAGCTGGACACGGCTCTGCAGGCTGACGTCAAGACGATGCAGGAGCTGCTGGAGAAGAACAAGGTTTCGTTCTTTCAACACGTCACTGGGCAGGCCAGCACCGACAAGGACGCGCAGGACATCTCGGCGGTTCAGGATGCCATCGGGGCGCAGTCCACACTGAACACCAACACACAGGACGGCATGCGTAGCCGTCACGCGGATGAGTACAGCGCACTTCAGGCGCGCGGGGCCGGCAAGGATGAGCTGCTCGCGAAGCAAAAGCGCGACCAGCAGGAAGAGCAGCAGCAGGCGGAACATGGCTTGGCCGAACTGCAGAAGATCTACGAGGGCCCGCAGGCGAAGAAGTTGCGGCAGACGCTGCGGGACCTGCAGCAGCTCCAGGGGGATAAAGCTTACAAAGTATTCGGCGGTGAAGATCAGGGCCGCCGGATTGCAATGATTGGCGGCGCGCTCGACATCTGGGATCAGCGGCAGCGAAAGACGGGAGAGGAATACTACTCCGGGAACCTGAAGGGTCAGCAGTCGCAGGCTCAAGCGCAGCATGACGCCGACGAGAACGCAAAGAACGGTGCCGACGCTCAGGCCAAGATCGACGCGGCGAGAGCCAAGTACGCTGAGTCGGAGCGGAAGTTGGCAGAGGCGCAGGCGCAGCAGCGACTGCAGAGCGCCAAAACCCAAGCTAACGCAGACCTTGCGCAACTCGACTCCGAACACAAAGACCGGCTGGTGTCCGACGAGGACTACTATCGCCGGCGTGCCGCAATCCAGAAGGCAGCCCTCGGCGAAGAGATCAATGCAGAGCGGTCAAAGAAGTCCGCGCTTGAGGTGCAGATCTCGAAAGCCAGCGTGCAGCCGGTGCGCGACGAGGGAGGCCGCCAAGAGCGCGCCGCAAAGGTGAACGAGCTCAAGGCTCAGGAGCTCGCGACCGACAGCGCCATCTTTGCCTTGGTGCAAAAGCGCGGAGCCATCGACCTTGAGTATGGCAATGCCGCGGAGGACCGCGCGCGGCAGCGCCTAGCGACAGAAGATGAGATTGCCGCCAGGCTTGAGGCATCACGCGGCGGTGGCACGGCCGCGCGTACAAAGCAGCTGCAAGATCAGTACGATGAGCGCCGAGCTGGGCTGGACGGCAACGCTTCGCCTGAGACGTTGCAGGCGCTCAAGGACCAGCTCGCTCTAGACAAAGCTAACCTGCAGGCGCAGGAGGCGGAGCGGGCGGCGGCACGAGCGAACCAAGGCGCCAGTGCCGACCGAGCCAACGTGTCGTACCGCCAACGCGCAGGGCAGATCGGCAGCGGGGAAGCGCGCAGTGAGAACGCGCAGCTGTCGCGCCGGGAAGGGGACAACCTCGAGCCCGTGTTGGCGGCATACCGGGAGCTCGCTGCCGGAGGCGATCTGCAGGCGGGCGCCAAGGTGCTGGAGCTCCAGGAGAAGATTTACGAGCTCCGGAACCCGATCGATGAGATAAGTGAGCACATGCGCGAAAGCTTCAGCAACGCTTTCGAGGGCCTCTTCCTCAACTTCGACCAGGGAGCGTCGAAGGCCTTCCAGAGCTTCAGCAGGAGCCTTGAGCAGACTCTGCAAAAAGCCGTGTACGAGAAGACGGTGCAGCCGCAGGTGGAACGGCTCGCAGGCTTCCTGACGCAGGGGCTTGGCTACGCAGCTACGCGGCGGAATGGAGGCGCCGGACAGGGAAGCTCGCCGGAGTTCGGGGGCGGCGTGAATGGTGGCGTTCTGGGCGACACAGCGCCACTATCTAATGCGATCGGCGGGCTTGGAGGCGTAGCTGGCGCCGATGGCAGCGGCGCACTGCCAATGGGCACTCTGGCATCGCTCTTTCGGCCGTTTAATGGAGGATCCAGCAAGGGCGGCGGCATCTTCGGCGGGCTCGCCGGTTTGGGTAGCGGAGTCGGCGGCAAGTCGCAGGGTCGCATAATCGTAGAACTGCACTCAGATACGCCCATGCAGGTAGCCCAAACAACAAAGCAGGGCAGCGGCTTGGATCAATGGGAAGTGCATGCTTCCGATAGCTACGGAACAGGCGGCATCCTGCGACAGTTGTTGCACGGCTTGCTATAAGTTCGTTTACACGAGTCCGCGTGGAGAGTAGAGGGGCCGTCACAAACGCGGCCTCTCTACTTTTTGGGTCAAGAACGCCACACACGCTTGCCGACCTTTCTCTTATGGAAGAAGAATGCCGGGGAGGGCATGGTGCCAAGGGAGAGCCTTTGACGGATAGCTGCGTGGCGGGCTGCGAACGCATGAAACACTCTCCCTCACTAGTCGCTTGGATCCTGCGCCGCTCGGGTTTTGAATGCGTAAATGGCGCATGAATGCTGTTCGCGCGTTCGTCCGGCTCCTACCGAGTCAGCCTACAGGTAATCGGTCCAGTCAGATTTGGGCGGTGGCCTCTACAACTCTCGGCTGGACACTCAACCGGATTAGTTATGTGAAGTCGGCTTGTCGTCAGTGACGTTATGCGCAACTGTCGTCAGTGCATTTCAGAATTAGTTGTGATCGGTCTCTTAATCTGCCCGCTCACTGGCTACATCCTCGTGACCGCCGATCTTCATCCTGTCCGTGCAACCTCAAGGTGTCTTCTAGAACACAAGAGACAGCCTTGAGAAGATCTCGACGGTTGGTCACTGGATTTTTCCTCCACTCAAAAGCCGATGCCGAAGGGGAGTGTAGAAGATGGTAAGTCCAGCGTCTGAAGTCCGAACACTGGCAATGTGACCCTTCAGATCTGCTACATCCTGCGGGGAGAAGGCAAGATGATCTTCCCCGATCTCGATCCCCTTCATGCCTTTGACTGCTTTCACGCTTTTGGCGTCGAGCCGGATCGAGTTTCCGTCCGTGCTCACCGGGCCCTTGATCGAGAAATGGACGGGAATCACCTTGGTGATGGAACCCGCTAGGGTAGCTCCCTCAGTGTCGTGTTTCACGGTGAAGTCCCGAATCTTGCTGTGGGAAGCTTGCAGCTTTTCCGCAAACACGCGGGTCAGACTTTCACTGGAGACGAAGATCTCGGCTCTAGATACCACCGTCGTTCGCTCGTAGTACTGAGGCGCGGTTCTTGCTTTGGGCACAAGCCGCGCCTGGAAGTTAGTCAGCTGGTACTGAACGCCGGACTTGGCCTCAAACGAACCGCGAGCAATCGAGATGGCGGACTCAGTCGGACATGGAGGCGCCTGTGCACCGCATGAAAGGCTGATTGCCAAGAGGAGAAGAACGAACGGGAGTCTTGTCAACGAAGCCTCACGGGAGGCAGCGAAGATCCGACGCTGCAGCGGCGACTTGTGGAAGGCTCATCAGCGGTCTTCGGATCGATACCTGCAACCGCGATGAGAACTGTTGGTAAGAGCTTACACGGCAGAGCGAATGCGATGTGCATCGCGTCCTACTTGCGTCACCCAAGTTGAAGGGCCCTCTCGCATTTCTGTTCTGCGTCTGCCGCAACGATGGTGCCTCCCGCAAACGACGGGCACGTTCATCCAAAGTTCACTCGTTTCATGTCGGCGAGAACAACCCTTCTCCGCTCTTTTGCACCGAATCACACTGCGTCAATCGTTGCAGGCATCGACCCGAATGCGAGACGACGCTTCTTCTACTGGTCTCCGGCACTCTGGAGACACCCCCGACACACTGTGAGCTGGTCCGCATTCCGTCCTGCAAAGGGCTGAGCACCCGTGCGTGTCTTCCAGCAAGAAATGGAGAACTACATTGGCAGATCAGCAACTCACGACCTACATCGCTTTGTTCCACCATCGCGACAACGCGGCATCCGCGATTCGCGAGCTTGAGTCAGCCGGCTTTACACGCGGTGCGTTTCGCGTGATCGGCGGCGGCAACGGCACTTCGTACAGCGAGTCCGCCGGTGCCTTCGGTGACGGCTACGGCTATGAATCGCAGTCCAGCCTCTCAGGGATCGGCGTTCCGGAGCAGGACCGTGAGCATCTGGCCGACGGCCTGGCCCATGGTGGGACGATTCTTGTCCTGGAGGGAGCAGGAGATCGCGCCGACGAGATCGAACGCATCTTCAGCAACAACTCCACGAAGAAGATCGACGAGAAAGCGACAAATGACGGCTATGTCGCTCCAGTGGCAGCGCCGTTCGCCGCTGCCACTAATGTCGATGAAACCGTGATCCCCGTGACGAAGGAAGAGCTTGTGGTCGGCAAGCGGGAAGTCGACCGGGGCGGCGTTCGCGTCTTCCGGCGCATCGTCGAAGAGCCCGTGAGTACTTCCGTCAACCTGCGCGAGGAGCACGTCTTGGTGGAACGCAGGCCTGTCGATCGCGCTGTTACCGAGGCCGACCTCCTCGCCGGTGACCGGACGATCGAACTCACCGAGACGGCGGAAGAGCCCGTAGTCGGCAAGACCGCACGTGTCGTCGAGGAAGTGCACATCGACAAGCAAACCATCGATCGTGTCGAGACGGTCCGCGACACCATACGCCACACCGAGGTCGAGGTTGAGCAGCTCGGAACGACAACAGACGTAAACACCCGTAAGGGCTACTAACCCCGCTGATCCCAGGAGAACGACGAAATGGAAACCGGACGTGTAAAGGTTTACGAAGAAAAGAAGAAGCTGCCGATCTGGGCTTGGCTCCTTCCACTGCTGTTGCTGCTCGCGCTGTTGGCATACTTCCTGCTCCGCCCCAAGGAGCCAGTGGTCAATACTGCGGCACCGGCGACAACGGCAACCGCGCAAGCAACGGGTGCTCCGGATCTTGGCTCCGTGCGCTTCGACACCGACAAAGCGACTCTGACCCCGGAAGGTCAGGCGACTCTGACGCGCGCAGCCGACTACCTGAAGCAGAACCCAAGCGCTCACATGCGGATCGAAGGCTATACCGATGCAACTGGTACGCAACCGCACAACGCGGACCTGTCGGAACAGCGTGCGCTGGCAGCGGGGCACTTCCTGGAAGGCCTCGGCATTGAGCGTTCGCGTTTGACCGGCGGCGGCTTTGCAGCAGCCAATCCGGTTGGCTCGAACGACACTACGGCCGGCAAGGCAGACAACCGCCGTGTCGAAATCTTCACGGAGAAGTAACTAGCCGCGGCCCTGAAAGGGGCCGCGCTTTACCTGACCAGGAGCAATCGCCATGAAGACAGTTGTCGGCCTCTACAGCAACACCGCCGAAGCAAAAAAGGTTAAGTCAGCGCTTGAAAACGAGGGCTACGAATCGGAACACATCACTGTCATCGACCAAACTGGCGATGGTTCTACAAACGCAGCAACGGGCGAGTCGTTCACAGAGAAGGTGAAGGATTTCTTCGGTGGCTTTTCGGATCATAATGACGAGCATAGTCACTACGCCAGCAATATCGGCAACGGCGGAGCTCTTCTTGCCGTCACGGTGCCGGACAACGAGGCTGAGGAAACGGCCGACCTCCTTTACAAGCATGGCGCGACCGGGATTCAGGGCGATTACACGAAGGGGAACGGTGCCGAGGATGTTGCCGTGCTCGAAGGCAATCGGGGCTACGCTGCGGACACTGCGGTTTCCGGAGAACAGGTGATCCCAGTCGTTCAGGAAGACTTAGTCGTTGGCAAGCGTCAAGTGGACCGTGGCGGCGTACGCATCTACTCGCATTTGGTGGAAGAGCCGGTGAGCGCAGACGTCACTCTGCGCAACGAACGGGTCGTCGTCGAGCGTCGCCCTGTGGATCGGGCCGCAACGGATGCCGACTTCAACACGGGCGTTGGAGTCGTCGAGCTCACAGCCAGGGGCGAAGAGGCGGTAGTTGGAAAGACAAGCCGCGTGGTGGAAGAGGTTCGCGTCGGCAAGGAAACCAGCGACCGAACTGAACAGATCACGGACACGGTTCGCCACACCGAAGTCGATGTGGAGCCCACCGAGATTACGACCGAGAATCGCTACTAACTCGTATTCACCAGAGGGCGGGCCTGCAGGTTAAGGTCCGCCCTCGCGTTTTGAGGCACTATGACGGAAGACAGCAGCAGAAACAGCCCTCCGATTCAGCAGGCGGGCGCGGATGAACTCGTGGTCCCCATCGTCGAAGAGAAGCTTGAGATCGGCAAGCGTCTCGTGGAAACGGGTACGCTTCGCCTTCGGATTGACGTAGAAGAGCATACCGAGACAGTTCAGGTCCCTCTGAAACGCACTCGCTGGGATGTCGAGCACGTTCCGGTCAACAGAGTCGTGGCGGAAGCGCCGGCGCCTCGAGTAGAGGGCAACACCACCATCTATCCAGTGATGGAAGAGAGGATCGTCGTTACCCGCGAACTGGTGGTTGTCGAGGAGTTGCGGGTCACTCGGCTCGAGGAAACCGCAGTCAACACGTCCGACCACATCGTTCGGCGCGAGACTGTGCGTGAAGAGCGTATTCCGAAAGAGCGGTAGCAAAGATGTTGTTCATCAGAACGTATGCACAAGAGGGTGAGCGTTCGTGGTTAACGGATTTTTGGAACACAGTCTTGGGCAGCCCATGGACACTGAATAGCCAAGAGCTTGACTCACACCTTCTCAGCGCGACCGTTCTTCTGGTCGCGGAGTGCGACGGAAAGCGGGTAGGGTTCATTGCCACGGGAATCAGCGGCAGCGGCACAGGCGCGATTCTCGCGATACTCGTCGACAAAGAGCACCGGCGGCGTGGAGTAGGGTCAGCCTTGCTGAGACGCGCTGAGGCGATACTCAGGACTGCGGGTGTCGCCCGTTGCTCGATCGGTACCGACGGCCAGGGCGACTATTTCTGGCCCGGTGTCCCGGTCGGTCTAACCGATGCCTGGCCCTTCTTCGAGAGCCAGGGATGGCGACAACGCGACAGGTGCGCCGATCTCCTCTTAGATCTCCGTCAATACCAAAGCCCAAACTGGGTCCGCGAGAGGGTGAGCGCTGCGAGGGTGGCTTTGGAACTGGGTACCATCGCAACTGCAACCGCTATTTACGCTTTCGAGCACAAGCATTTCCCCGCGTGGTCCGAATACTTCTACGACGCACTCACGAGAAAACGCTTTGAGAACATCCTCGTAGCTCGGAATGAAGATGGCCGGATTGTCGGGACCGTGATGCTGAGTGGCGCTGGTTCCGTCTCCTGGGCTGGTGGTCTCGGGAGCCGCTGTGGAACCCTGAATGTTCTCGGCGTCGCTCCAAGTGAGCAAGGGCGTGGCATCGGCTTGGGCCTTGTTGACTGCGCCGCGAAGTTGTTGCGCGATCGGGGTTGCGCCTCATGCTTGATCGGTGAGACTGGATTGACGAAGTGGTATGGCAAGTTGGGAGCAAAAACCTGGAGCGAGTACTACATCGCCAACAAGCGCCTAGACACCGAAGTCGCTTTTGCTGAGGCTTCTATCGTTTTACAGCTGCTTACTCGTCAGCAGATTCAGCAGCCCTAGGCTATGCGATCAAAGCCCATTTTTGTCGACGCCCCGGAAAGATGAAGCCCACAGGCGCGATCAAATCAGCTTGATCGATCCCGACCTGCAGTTCTAATCCGTACCGATAAGGCGGCATATGGGAAGCAATTAGCCCGTGAGTTCTCGACCGGTGAGAACAGGCCAACGCACTCATACACGGTCTGCGCAATCGGTTTAGGCACTCAGGGTGCAGACCTGAGCCTGAGGCATCGCGAGGTCGCGACGAGTGGCTATTCCGGAAGCGTACGTCGCTAGTAATAGACAGGATAAACGGAAGTTGCACTTGCCGTCGTGCCGTCCTCGATTACTGACCTCACGGTGAGAATACTGTTTGCCCCTGCAGGAATCTTTGAGGTCGTGTGGCAGACGAAGCTCATTGACGTATCGCTCGCGACCGCGACTGTCCCTGTGTTGACAGCGCCCAGATCTGTGGAGCACACCGGCGTTCGCCCCGTCAGTCCCTTGCCTGTAAGAACGAGCGTAAGGTCCATGGCTGTCGGGGCCCATGTCGTCCCGGTGTACGGCGTTCTTTTCTGCACTAGAACCAAGAAGCCCCGCGTCAAACCGACATTTCTCCGCGTTGAGCCGGTTGCCTACGCGGCGTGTCCAGACCTGCATCAGGATGGGGAACATCCCACCTCAAGGAAAACACAATGAGATCTCCCGGCGATGCAGAGTACTTCATCACCCATAACTTTCCCTGTCGTATCGTTGCACTCCTTACAGCGGCCCTTTTGTTGTTTGGCACACCACCCTCTCATGCGCAGGCGCAAACCAACCCGCCAAGCTGCCCGGCCTCTGCGCCGTCTGACACAGAAAAACTGGCCAGGGAATACGTGACCACGTTTTACCCTCGCTGGTTCACCTCCGTTCAGTCGAGCGGCGCAACCCCGAACCAGTTGGTGGGACCGCAAGCCGTCACGCCGCTGTATCAAACAGTCGTTGCGGTCAATGTGGACACGTTCTACGCCAGCACTTTTCTGGACCTCTCATCGGAATCGGCTATTCTGACGATTCCGGACGCCGCGGTAGGCAGTGGCACCATCTCGTTTTCCGGGCTGTTGCTGGATCAGTACGGCCAGGTCCTGAACAGCCAGGTACTCGGTCCTGGTAAGAAGTTCCTTGCCGGCACCACTTACGCTCTCACCTATCCACGTCCGGGAACGACCGACACCACTCCCGCAGCCTTGCCGCCCGGCGTCGTTCCCTTGCAGCTGCCGTACGATCATCCGGTGCTGATCTTCCGTGTCGACAAGTACATCCCGGGCTTTACGCCAGCGACCCCGTCGTCATCGAGCCCTTCAGAAGATTTCCGCAACGCGTTGAAGGTGCAGTTGCTCACCCGGTATCGGGAGAACCCCGCGGGCGGCACCACCAACCTGCTGCCCCTGCTGAACTATGCTGCTCCCATCAAGGTCGCGACGGATACCGCCGCGAACCTCTTTCCGCTCGTCTATCTCGAGCAGTTAAGCAAGGCTGTCAAAAACAGCACAACGCAGCCGTTCACTCCATACGAGAAGGCACTCTCAGATAGCATGAACGAGAAGTTCACATTCCGGAACTCTGCCGCGCTCGCTGCAGGGGTCCAAGCGGCTCACCACCAGATTGAGACGAATTACCTCGATCACACTGGCACTACCGGGTGGGTTCACTTTACGAACTTTGGAGCCTGGGGCTGCACGCAATCAGACCTTCTCGACCGTGCCGGCACTACCGAATACCTGCAGTACGCCAACAACTTGGCCGCTGCCTCATACTTCCACACCTTCGTGGATGAATCGGGCAAACCACTGAATGGCGATCGGCATGACGGTTATTCGCTTACGTTCCCGAAGGATCAGCTGCCTCAGGCGCAACGCTTCTGGTCACTGACTGCGTATACGCCCAATGCAATTGAGCTGGTGCCGAACAAGCTAGACAAGTACAACATCGCGAGTTACACGCCGGGTCTCACCTACAACGTGGACGGCTCATTAACCCTTTACTTCGGCACGACCATGCCGTCCGGTGTTCCTCCGGCCAACTTCCTGCCCGTACCACCGCGCGAGTTCAACCTGATGTTGCGGGTTTACGGACCGGAAGGGAACACAGCAGACGCAAGCTACGTACCGCCGGCCGTGCAGACAAGCCGCTGAACTTCGGCCCTCAGTTCAAGGGAGGCGCCAGCCGGCGTCTCCCTTGTTCGTTGCGCCTCAAGCCTTTTACCCGGCTGTGTCGTTGATACGCTACATCGGGGCCCGGCATCATGCAGCGGTATGAATGACTCGGGTGTATCTAAGTTCGGACGCAGTTTTTGCGTTAAGAGCGGACCGGGATGCGCGTAAAGTCCCTACAGTGTGTGCGGACAGGAGAAGCGCTCATGCATGGATGGTCGCCGGTCAGTCTTGCTCAGGAGACCACGGCAATTATGCTCCTCGTTCACACAATCGCCATCGTGCTGTATCTCTGGGTGGCCTCCGTCTTATTAATTGCGCTTCTTCGCCTTCGCCAAACGGGTGAGCGACCGTCGGGCTTTCTTACAATCGCGGTGCTCATTTTGCTCACGAGTGTGGCTCGAGCTGCATGGCTGGGGATGATCTGGCTTAACCTTCTACCGCCGCCGTGGCTCGATCTTCTGATCCTTTTCCTCGTCTACGCCGGCGTCATGGGCACGCCCATTATCTTATCTGCCTTCTATATGCCTGGACAGGTCGAGCAGCGGCCACGTCACGACCTTTCTACCTGGCTGCATTGGGCCATGATCGTGAACGCGACCGTAGGTGCCACCACGCTGTTCCTCGGGTTCTTGCGCGGCAATCTTTCCCTGATTTACTTCGGGACACCCGCATCCTGCATTCTCGCGATGCTGTTCTTGTGTGTGCGTGTTGTTCTTCTGCGGAACCAGCAGGTGCGGCGGCGTGGTCTCGTTCTGTTTGCCGCCTTCACTTCAGGCGGCCTTCTTACCATCGCCTCCGTTCTTGTGTTCGGCGCCGCTCACCACATGCTGGTCCGCCGCTCTACAGGTACAGCGACCCTGCTCGAGTTCAGCTCTTTGCTCATTGTGATCGGCATGCTTTTTGTCTTTGCCAACCTGCGTCTGGCAGACGTCATCGTGAAACGAGTGCTTCGGATCTCCCTTTGGTTATGTGCAGCGCTCGCAATATGGACAGCGTCCACGTCGTTCGTGCAGATCGGTCCGATAGGAGCGGACATCCGACCTCAAGTTGTTCATTACTTGGCTTCAGTAGCGCTCATTGCGTTGTTCGGAGCGGCTAGCCCCACGTGCCTTCGTCTTCTGAATACATGGATTGATCGCTGGCTCTTTCAGCAACCAGACTTCGACGCTGCGATCAACATTCTTTGGAATCGGATTGTCACGCTGGAGACTGAGGCTGAGGTATTCGATGTCGCCGAAGAAATCGTCCGCCAGACTCTGTCGCTCTCGGCGGTCTGCATCCTTTCCACACCGGCAGCTAGTCACACTGCGGAGGGAGAGGTTGTAGATCGGGGCCCGGGAGGCCTGCCGTCGCCCACCAGGTCGACTGACGTTCTGATACCAGTGTTCCTGGAGGGTTCGGCAAAGCATTGGATCTCTCTCACCCCTGGCGTGATGCGGCCACCCTTTACCGCAATGGAACTCGGGTTTGTGGAACGCACGGCGGCCAGAGTACAGGTGCGCCTTCAAACCATGCTCGCTGAGGAGCGCCGCATAGAAAGCGTCCGGCGCGAAGCAGCGTTCAACGAAGAATTGACAGAGGCGGAACTGCGCGCCTTGCGCGCTCAGATCAACCCCCATTTTCTGTTCAATTCGCTGAATACCATCGCCGATCTGACCGTCACGGCGCCGGAACGCGCTGAGCAGATGACTCTGCGCCTCTCCGCCGTGTTCCGTTATGTCCTGGTCAACACGGACAAGCAGTTCGCTTCCTTGAAAGAGGAGATCAACTTCGCACGGAGCTACCTCGCCATTGAGGAGTTCCGATTCGGCGATCGCTTACAGACCCACATTGAGGTTGAGCCAGAGCTGCTGGAAGAACGAGTACCCACACTTCTGCTGCAACCGCTGATCGAAAACGCCCTGAAGCATGGGCTGGCACCCAGACGCAGCGGCGGAACCATCAGCATCACTGCCACCAGGACGGGTACGGCGATCAGGCTGATGGTGGCCGACAACGGCATTGGGCTGCGCGATTATGCTGGGAGCCTTACGCCTCAGAACACGCATGTGGGCCTGAGCAACGTTCGAAAGCGACTTGCCACGGCCTACCAGGATTCGGCTTTCTTTTGCCTGCAGCAACGGGAAGGCGGAGGAACGGAAGCTGTTGTCGTTATTGAGACAGGATCGTGGGTCCATGAAAGCACTGATCGTAGATGATGAACCTTCGGCTCAGCGCCGGCTCGCGCGTCTTCTGGCGAAGCACTCAGATGTGGAGATCGTGGGGAAGGCACAGGACGGGCTGGAAGCCTTGGAACTTGTGAGCTTGCAAAATCCTGACGTGATCTTCCTCGACATCCAGATGCCGGAGCTCGATGGTTTCGGTGTTGCCCGGGAGCTGCCCAACCACGGTGCCGGTGCTCCTCTTATCGTCTTCGCGACGAGTTATGACCAGCACGCACTTGCTGCCTTCGAAGCGAATGCTCTCGCGTACCTCCTAAAACCGGTGGAAGAAGAACGCCTGGATACCACGGTCGACCGCCTGCGGCGGCTACTCGCCTCTCCGCCTGACCGCGCTCAGGAAGAAAAGCGTGTTTTGTCGGTAGCGACTGCAGACAAACGTTTGCAGCGTCTCGTCTGCCGAAAAGGCAATCGCGTCGTTCTGCTCAACCCCTCTGAAGTTCTCTGGTTCTTTACCGATGGCGGTATTGTCCGGGCCAGAACCGCCACAGAAACGTACTGGGTCAATTACCAGCTCAATCAGCTCGAGACTGCCTTGGACCCGGACCTCTTCTTCCGGGCTCGTCGCGAGGTTCTCGTCAATCTGGACTGTGTGACGGCGATCAAGCCGTACGACCGAAGCACCTTCATGCTCGTGATGAACGATGGCAACGCGACCGAACTGCAGGTCAGTGAGCGGCAGGCGAAGGACCTCAGGCAGCGTTTGCCGGGCCTGTAGGCACAAGTCCGCACACCAACTCCACCGCCCTTGGGGAGAACAGGGGCGTCGGGTCGGTGCTTTCCGAGTACGTCTGCGGCACGCCACTGGCTGAGAAGGCTGCTAAACAAGACTGCGAACAGAACGATGATGTATTCAACACAGTTCACACCAAAACCTGCGTTGCCGTTTCCGGACATACCCTACGGGACAGCACCCGCGTGGACCTTCGGCATAGCGGAATGGAGCTTGCTTCTCCTGCTGCTGCTGTGTGGTATCCATGCGGCACGAAGTGAGCAACGAGAAGGAAGGGGAGCGTTACCGTATCTCCTTGGCGGCTTCCTGTTCGGGTTGATGCTCGAATACATCGAAGTGTTGAGCCACAGCTATACGTACGGGCATTTCCACTGGATGTTAGGCCGCGCACCCCTGGACATTCCTGTTTGCATTGGTGCGGGCTGGGGTATCGTCCTGTACTCCTCACGCCTTTTCAGCGATTCGCTTGGGTTGCCGCTGGCTGCTGCTGCCGCGCTGGATACCCTTCTGGCGCTGAACGTTGACCTCAGCATGGATGTGGTGGCCTACAGGCTGCACATGTGGCATTGGTACTGGGCGGGAACAGGGCTCCATCCACTCCGCGCACAGTGGTTCGGCGTGCCTTATGGAAACTTTGTGGGTTGGGCAACTGTGGTCTTCTGCTACTCGGCATTCAGCCGCTTGTGGGAGAAGAAGCTTCTTCCGGTACAGGCCGACATGGCTCGAATGCACGAGACGGGTCCGTCGCCTCAAGCTCATTCGGAGCGTGGTGTTCTCAGGTTCACTGCTGTAGCAATCTTTTCTCTGTTGTGCTCGCAGGCTGTTCTCTTCACGCTGGAGACATGGGGACACGGCCACGGTGCGTCAATCTTCTCTGCAACCGTCAGCAGGGTCGCTTGCGAGAACTTCGCAAGGCAATGGGATGCCGGAGAGTGGAGGGGCCGTCACAAACGACCTCTCCACTTTGCTCGAAGCGCCCACGCAGTTGCCGGTTTCTTTATACGTGTGAAAGAAGAATGTTGGGGTGGGGCATGGTGCCAAGGGAGAGCCTTGGGCAGGGAGGTTGCGCCGCCGCGCACGCAACCAAGCGCATGAAACACCCTACCTCGCCTTCCTCGTCCGCAGATTTGCTTGCTTCGAGCGTTGCACGGCATAACGGGCGCATGAATGCTGCTCGCGCGCTCGCCCGTCTCCTGCCGATTGTCCTCCTTGCCGCCGCTTCCGGCTTCGCGCAGACCACCAGCATCATCTTGACCTCTGTGGGTAGTGGCAACATCGCCCTGACGAACGGCCAGCTCTGCCTGATTCCGGTGACACCAACCGGCCAGCCGCAGACGTTCAGCGCGAATGGAAACCTCTACGTTGCCGGCGACGTTACGCACGTTCAGGGTGGCTTTTGTGGTCCAGTCATCGGCGGATCGCTCCAGGCGGCGCTATCGGTTCCGGATCGTACCTCCGCAACGTCGGCGTTCCCGCTTTGCTACGAGGAGGTGTTCGTCGATGGACGGGGCCGCGTCTCTGACCTTGGGACGCGCTGCGACATCACCGGCACGACCGTCTCCCTGAATGCTTACGTTCCACCCACGGTGACACCGTTTGCGGTGAGCGGGTATACGGTTGGCGCGGGCGTCCCGACTTCGTGCGGCTCGGGCGCACTGCGGCTGAATACCACCAACAATCACCTGCTCTCCTGCGGTACAGATAGCGTCTTCCATGATCTGACCGGCGCCGGCGGCGGCACCAACGACTACAACGCGCTGCTGAACAGGCCCACGCTTGCGCAAGTCGCCACCACTGGCAACTACGGCGACCTCGACGGCAAGCCGACGCTGACCGTCGCCGCAACTACCTCCACAGACGGCAACCTGATCGACGTGACGGCAAGCCCGTACTTCGCCAGTCCGTATGGCGCCACGGTCCCCACCACCAGCGCGGCTGTGGCCTCTGGCGCCACGGTGGTACCGCTCTCGTCCGCCGCGACGTTCCTTGCTGGCAACGGAGTCCACGTGACCGGCGGTGGAACCACAGGCTGGACTGGGACCGACTACATCGGCAAGGTAGTCAGCGTCAGCGGCTCTTCGATCACCGTCGCACCGCCGCTCTCCGCTGCCGTGGCGAGCGGCGCGCTCGTGGAGCACGACGACGTCGCAGCCCTGAACGCGATCGCTGCTTACTGTGCGCCGCCCCGCGATTGTAAAGTCTTCTTCCCCGGAATTTCGGGTACCAATTATGGCCTGTACCGCATCAACGGCCCGCTGCTGGACACGGCGAACTCAAACGCCATGGTCGTTCTGCCGAACCAGCCTCTTAGCGGCGGCACCGGAAACACGTTCGAGATGTTTGGTCCCACTCGGCCGATCAGCGACTCCAACGGCGTTGAGATCGTGACGGAGTACGCGGGCACGGGCGGAAACATCTTCGGCGTCAAGGTGCCGGGCGCGCCATACGGCGGCATGAGCAACACGCTGGTGGTCCTGCGCAACCTGCG
>JAOYNC020133101.1:0-23611 GCA_025802115.2 Bertia moriformis
ATAGGGCGGTCCAGAGCTATATATCGACGATACATAGACCACACTGGTCAGAAATGGCTGCACGTCGCAGCGATAGGTCTGTCAATATCCCGAGGGCTAGCCCTCGAGACGAGGACGGGTCAGAAGGGGGATTGGGGGGCGATCTCGTTGCCCGGCAGCTGATCGGTGATGAAGGCCGGCATTGTATCGAGACCCTCGCTGCTGAACCAGCTCTCGCCACTCCGGCAGCAAATGGGATGGGGCATGGGGCTTGTCACCATGCCCTGCTCACGCGGTTCTCATTTCCCGCTGCGCTGTGCCATATTGTGAAGAAAACGGGCCTCTCATTTCTTGGAGGGGAGGCAGGGAAGCGCTCAGAGACGAGGCACTCTTATGATGGGTGTCTGTATGTCAATTATGCTTAGGGAGGAAGGGAGAAACCCCCTCTTCTCTCCCACCCTTTTCTCTCAAACCTCTCGGGACTGGCAGGACGAGATTGGGCTCCAATATTGTCTCAACTGTCCATCCTAACCAGACTTAAGTTCCATAGAAAGGGCCTGGCAGAATCTCCATTTCAGAAAGCGCGATCTGGCCCTGCAAGTCAGATGAAATGAACCTCGCGATGGATGAAGCATGGGCTGTTCTTCCACAGGCCTCTATGAACCGATGGGCTGACGAGATCCCGAATATTTTACCAAAGTGCATTAGAATAGGAGGCGCTCTAACGGGCGCCTGAATTTTAGGGTTCTTACTCCAAGGCGTGGTAGAGATACCGTAGAAATAAAACGATTCATCCGCCCTTGATCTCGCCGACTCCGCCCCACCGACGCAAATAGGGGAATACGGTCCAAAGGAGGAAGCCGAGACCCATACACACAACAAGCCTGATATACACGAAAAGCAACGAGTCCTTCAATACAGACAGACCCTACAGCTATATACAAACTCAAGTATCAAACCCCGCCTCATCCAACCATGACGTGACCAGCCACCTCGAAGATCGTCGCCATTCATCGTTCGGTCATCCACATTCCAGCCTATATTAACCGCCCCCGGGACCTGGGAGGGGACTCCCACCACGAACGGACTCATCTCCCCCCGGGGTACGGGTGTTGCGTACTTGGCGTCCCATCCATCTCCGCAGTCCTCATCGGCGCCGCCGCAGACATGGCCGTCTGCGTCGCGTCCATCTCGGCCGGGGCCGCTCCCCGAGCCGGGTTGGGCGGCATCTCATACACCTGGCCGGGGCCTCGGTACGCTGTCGGGCTGACGTATCCCGGCGGCGGCGGGGCCCAGCTCGCGTGCGGGCTGTATCCCCACTGGTGGCTCGCGGTCGCACCGGTATGATGGGGCGAGAGGTATGGGCCCGGGCTCGGGCTCGTCATACCCGTCTTGTCCCACGGGCTGCCGCTCTGGCCGGGGGGTGAAAGCGGGCCGGCGGCCGAGCCCTGTCCCAGCATCGGGTGTGACTCGTCGCGGAACCCCCTGGCTCGCCGCCGCCGCCGGAAGAACAATAAGGCGGCAGCGACGGCAGCGCCGATGCCGACGAGGCCGGCGGCCGCGATGCCGACGATCTCTCCGACGCCAAGGGACTTATCCTTGGTCTCGCCTGATGTATCGGCGCCGCTGGTCGGCGTCACCGTAACTGTGTGTCCCCCAACCATGGTGGTGTGCGGGGTCGTGGTCGGCACAATCGCGGTCGGCGTCGGTGTTGTGCTCGCGGCCTTCTGACCTAGGGACACGAACTGGGCTTGCGATATCGTGACGTTGTCCTGCATGATGAGGCGACTCCACAGTCAGCTCGGCTCGTGGCGTCCATATGTCCACTCGAGAGCCGGAAAGGAAACCGGAAACCAGAGGTCAATGAGCCGAGGGCATACGTTGGATCCGGCACAGTTTGTGCTCAGCTGGTCATACGTCGGCACCAGATCGTCCACCGACTCTCTTCCGATGCACCGGGCTGAGTCGGTGATGAAGTTGCCCCCATTGGCGCATAGGCACCCGTTCATCTCCACAAAGTTGCTGCCAGAGCAGCCGCTGGCGTCGGCCGAGCTATCGAGGCATGGCTGCGCGCCCTTGGGGTAGCTGGAGAAGTCATTTTTGAACGCGCGCGCCGTCATATGCGCAGTGGCGGCGACGAAGACGAGCAGGAGCGGCAGCAGGAGCGGCAAGGGGGCGCCGCGACTGCGAGACGGCACCATTCTCCCGGTCCTCCTCTACTCTGATTCTCTCTTCTCCCTTCTCCTCTCCCGCCTTCCAAGCGGATCGATTGCTATTGTTCGAGCGGCCTAGGTGCTGCGGATCTCGAGAGATTCGGACTTGGTCGCCGTCGCCGTTACGTCCGAGTCGTGCGAGTCGTCGAATCGGCTGGCGGGCTAGCCAGAGGCGAGGGGGGGGATGGGGTGGGGGATCCTGCGAGCCAGAGGGCGGCGGCCACTGAGCCCGACCGGGCGAAGCTGAAAGTCCAATGTGCTGCGAGCGAGTGTGTCCCGTCCCCTCCCTTGCTCCTTCCTCGTATTGCCTGCCAAGGCCGGCCGTCGTCTCGCGGCTGCCAAAAACGGCTATTTGACGTTCGCTTAGCGGTGAGGCCTCCCAAGTCCAAATAAAATCGCAGAGGGAAGATGACGAAGAATAGCAGATCGAACGGAGGGGGACCAAGGACTCGGACGCGGCGGATCAAAACACTTGCTCCCAACAATCACAACCCGGCTCGTTCGTTGCGTTCTGTGAGCAACAAGGCGGGGACGGCTTGAGCCAGCCAGCCCCCTCCCTCTCTCCCTCCCTCTTCCCTGTTTTTCTGGTTTTTCTGTTCCGCAAATCTTTCGTGTCCCAGCCCCGACCGAAGCGAGCTGGAGCTGAAGGCTCTGGGCCAGGGGGGCCAGCCTGGACTCCAGGACGCGGGCTTGGCGCTGCGGCTGTACATGTTGCCGGAACCGACGCGAGCCAAAATTGAAGGGTGCGGTGGCTTCCAGGTGTACCAGTTGGGTGGGTGGGCTGCTTGGCTTGGCGTCGGCGAGTTTAGGGCGCAGCGCCACTCAGCACCGCTCAGCAGGGCGAGGAGAGGATGTCACCGCTGATCTTCTGTCGGCTGCCTGTCGACTGGCTCTCGAGTTGTCGAGTGTCAACTATAGAGCCCGAGGGATCATGGCTTGCTTCGACTGTCGCTGTCGCGAGACACGATAGTTCTCTGCTGTCCGCTCCGCTCCGCAGCAAATGGCCGCAGCAGATGGGAGATTGCATCCGGGGCAGCTCGAGGTCAGATGCCGGCAGACCATCGATCCCGATTCCTCCCCATCGGACCATCGGCCCATCGCAGCTGGCCGGCCAGCCGGTTGCCCATCGAAACTATATTGAGTATTGATAAAGCCAAGACTTTCTGCAACCCGAGCGAGGACTGGCTATTCCAACATACAGGCCAGAACCTGCCCAGTAGAAAGACATCTCCTCTCCCTCCCTTCTGCAGGAGGGATCCTACACTTTAACTGCTGCTGCTGCCGTTCATATGCAGACAGCTCGTCCAGCCTACTGACCTCCCCCTCACCCCTCCCTCCCCCCCCCGCCTCACTCACTCGGCTGCGGGCTCACTCATAAGCCCCGGCGCGCCATTGTCCCCACACTGCATCAATTTTTTTTGCAACTCAAAGTCATGCATTCGGCAACTGTTCACAGCCATCCATCAGTGTCCGTCAACTCAGGCCTGGGGGAGGGGGGGATACAGGCAGGCAATGGCATGGCGTACTGATCAAGTAGAAGATGGGCATGAACCAGAGCCACCGAAGTGACCTGTTGAAGCACGAATCGCAGTCAACGTGTGGGTTGACACCGCCATTGTCGAGAGCGGCATTGGTGTTGGCGATCCACCCCTCGACACCGTGGGCGCTCATGGCCTGGAACATGTTCGAGGCACGCGGGTCCCAGCTGACGGTGCCTTCGAGGCCGCTCGTACCATCAAAGGTGAAGTGCATCTTGGCGGGGAGATCGCCGGCGCGGATCTGGGCGAGGGAGATGCCGAGGGCGGATTGCAGGGTGGCGTCGATCTGGGTCTCGTTGACCACCACGCCGGCTAGATTGTTGACGGGCCGTCCGTAGAGGGTCACAGGAAGGACGGGGACGGCTTCGACGGCTTCCGCGGCTTTAGCGGTAGCAGCGGCGGCAGCAGTGGCAGCAGCGGGCAGGAAAGCAGCGGGGGTGGGCAGAGTGGCGGCGGCGGCGGCGGGCAGGACGGCGGCGGCCGCCGCCGCCGTGGCGAAGAAGGCCACCAGCGCGTATCCCAGCACCATCATGGGCTTCTTTTGCCGGTAATTTGGGAGGCGAAAGACTGGACAGGGATTGAGCTGACGCTGCTGAGCCGTGCTAGGTCTGGGTCATCAGGGTTGTCGTGGACAGGGGTTGACCTCCGTTTAGTGAGCGGAGGCAGGCCAATAGGAGCGGAACGATGGAAGGCGTGGGGTGAGAGATCAAGTCGATTTGCGAGCTGCTTGCTTTTCCAGTAGGAGTGGGCGACGCTAAATAGTACTCGGCATGGCTCAGGCCCCGAGGGAATTTTGGTCGATTTCAAATGGGCCTGTGTGCCCTCGGATGTGCACGGACGTCTTCATCGGGCACCTCTGCACCCGCACGGCCCTGGATACTCAACCGTATCTCCACACGTGTACGACCCCACATGCTCATCCCGGAATCTCATTTTCGGAGAAACTACCTGAGGTTCGTACCCCGGCTGCGGTCTCTTTCCAGAAAGGAGAACAAGTGTCTTTGCTACTTCAGATACGATTCAGTTGGAATAGGGAGCGAACATGTGTCCTCGGGATGATCCCGTCCATCTCGGCCCCTGTCAGATAGACAGAACAGACAGAGGCTCTGCGTTTGGAATCGATGCCAGACGCACCAGAGGCTTTTTCCTCGGGGGCTTGGGATCAGCAAGGAGTCGTGCGGGGCCAGGATATAGTCTGTGCGGCCTGTATCTGTGATATGTCACGCCGTGCCGGGGCCACATTCAGGGCATCGGGTTAGCAGAGGGGCCAGGGCTTCGTGTCCAGAGTATCGGCGCTCTTTCTTTCTCTCCAGTTTACGGCTTTCTTCTGCCACAGTCTGGAGATGGGGCGGTCTGGAGCTGGGAGAGATGAGTGGGCTGGTGGTGGCGCACGGATGGCCTTGCGTGGTGGGACTTCGACTTCGGCTCCGCTCTCGAATCACTGAAACCCTCAGAGGTCCTCTTCTCTTCTTCTCCCCCCCCGGGGCTGAAAACGAAAAAGGGCGACCAACGGGATCTCCCCAGCGGACAAGTGGACGCAGCAGCCGGACGATAGACACCCCTCCCTCCTCTGTAGCGAGGTGGCACCGGCAGTTGGGCCACCGCACCAGCCACCCATCACGTTTCCGAAGTGATTTGATTTGATTCTATTTAACGTGACCGGATTTCCGAAGTGATGCCACTCGGCGGCCGGAAAGTTATTCCCTTGTATTCCCTCAAATCGAGGCCGGGCTTTCATGGCCATGGAATCTCGCGTGGGCCCCCGCTCAAGTAACAACAAATCAGCGCCTCCGCCCCAATTACCAATTCCCCCGCTGCGACTGGCCTGCGCTGCCTGCCTGCCGCATGCGACCTCGACCGGCCAATCGGCCTGGCAAGGATGTGTCATCATCACGTTCCGTCACAATCATTTTTGGTGCTCTCTTATTGATCCTTGGTTTTCAACTCAGAAACTTTGAAACACCGTGGTCTTCGTCATGTCTGGTATGTCGCGAGGGTGATCAAGCGAAGCTGCCGAGCCGAGGGGCCCGGGGACTCGGCGAAAATTGCCCCTGGCCCCCCACCGTCGCCCAGCGCCCCTGCCTCCCTCATCTCCCATCGCCGGCTGGCGAAAAACGCCGGGCGAGTGTTGTGTCACTGCTCTGGCACGCAACCCATACCGGCTCCGTACTTCGCGGGTGGCAGACCCGGCAGACCCCAGCCGTGAGCTCACGTTACGATATGTATTGGAGGGACAGGCCGCCGTAGGCTGACTGACAAGGCTGTTTTTAGAACTAGGCCACCATCACCACCACCACCAGAACCAGCATCGGTACCACCACCACCACCACACTACCACCAACACCTCCACTTTTCGAGCCCAATTCCTCGAGGTGGCTGGTGGAACGATGGCCTGCACACCCCCCCCCGCCCGTCTTTCTGCTTCCCCCACAGCCACGATGCAGCGATTTAGAATGGCCTGCAGTTGTGGGACCGTGGTGTTTTACGGTTCAGCAGGTCCTGGTGCTAGCTGCGCGCTGCGTGCTGCGTGTGCTTCGTGCTGCACCTGCACCTGCACCTGCTAGCTGAACGTGGCAGGCTGACTACTCGCCCATGGTCTCTCTCTCGGCCGCGGGTGGCGTGTCGGGCGGCTGGCTCTCCGGCAGTCTTCGCGTCAGAGTCCAACCAAGGGAGACCGCCGCTCTCTCTTCTTTTGTCAGCGAGCAACTCCGCATGCCGGCCATGGGCCGGCGGACCTGGCGGCCTTGGCGACCCCAACCGGTCTCGAGTCTGACGTCTTAGCACCTGCTCATGCTCCGGCTACATGGCGCGATCAGTAATCAACCCCGGCTCGGCCGCGCACATGACTGCGCACCTCTGATTCCTCGGCCGAGGAGATGCCATCTCACACCCCTTTTTCGTGGGGGGAGCTGCGGATTTCCTGCGTTTCCTGCACAGGATTCGGCCTCACTCAGCAAGCTGGTCTGCTCTGCTTCTGTAGACCTGGGGGCGGGCGCTGCTCTGGCCCCCGCCATATCTGGCCGAACATCGCTTCCGAAGAATCCAAGCTGGACAGGGCCCCCACTCGCGCGCGCGCGCCGTGTGTGCCCTGTGTCGACCGGCTACTCACCGGCTGATCCTGCACCCTGGACCGGGCGGCGGACCCCAAGCCCTCCCTCCTCTTCAGGCAGGTTGATGCTGAGGGTGCATTGATGTGGCGGAGAGGGGGTGGGAGTGGCATGGCCTGCTCTCTCCCATCCTTTTTTTGCCCTGACCATTTGATTTGACTGGTCATTCACATTGCAAACCGAAACCGCTTATTTCTCTGCTCGGCTCCATCCTCCAGGAAGAAAATACAGAAAGCCTGTCCGTCCATCACCCCGAGGCGCACACCACTCGCCGTGGCTCGGAAGAAAACGACCAAGACGGAGAAGAAGCAATCCCCTCTGCTCCCTGTCTCAGCCCTACCGATCGGTGCCGGCTCCGTCTGGGCGGGTACTACAATCCCACCTTGCCCGTTCACCAGACCAGGCCCGAGTGTGATTGGCGCTTTTCGATCGCTCATCTCCCCATCTCCTGCCTGCCCTTATCCCCTCCACCCCCCGCCAGGCTCTCGGATCGCTCATCCCCGCTTCTCTACCGTTGGTTCCCTCGCTCAGAATCGTAATCACTTTCCTCCCCTCATCCCTCATGCAGAGCGAACGACCTGTCGCCGTTCCAGGCACGGAGCGCAATGACGGGAATATCCACCTCACCGCCCGGCCGCTTTCTCCTCCTGGGTCTCGCCGGCCTCGTCCTTCGGGGATGACCGCATTCTCCGCTGGCACTGGCGGAGACGCTGATTCGATAATGAAGAAAGACCGGCCACAGAAGCGGCACCAAGGGCTGCTGCAGGCCGCTTTCAACCACAACACCGGCGGCGGCGGCGGCGGCGGCGGCGACGGTAGAGGTGGCGACGAGGCAGGAGAGGAACGGGGACCGCCGCGCATAAGAGGCCGGCCCCGGATGGAGTCGCGGGACGAAACCGCAGCCGAGGTTAGTATCTGCCCCCCATCATCTCCCGCGACCTTTCCAGCAGCAGCAGAATCCACCAACTTTCTATCCCCAGCTCCGGGTCTGATGGTGTTCACAGCGGCGCAGAACCCAGATCCGGCTCGCCCAGAGGGCATACCGCAACCGAAAGGAGACGGCGATCCACATGCTCGAGAGGCAGGTCGAGGTGCTCAAGAGCACCAACGACGAGATGATCGGCGCGTTCATGAAGCTGCACGACTTTGCCGTTTCCCGAGGATTGCTCCGGGGCGACCCGGCCTTCGCGAACGAGCTCCAGTCCGCCACCAGGCGATTCCTTACCCTGGCCGAGCTGACCCAGGACGGGGACGAGGGGGAGGCGGTGCAGACGCCGGGCGTGGCCGCTGAGGAAAACGGCGCCAGGGCAGTGGATGGGGCGGCGGCGGCGCCAAGTAACAGCAGGGCCAAGAAGAGGGGCCACGGTAACTGGAGCGACGACGGATCGGATGACGGCGGCCGTGAAGGCCAGGACCTCGGCGTGAGACCTGGTAAGCGTGTCGCGATGGTCTCCTGCCCGGACGCGGAAGCATCCTGGCTGCCCAGCAAGAGCGTCGCGCCCGGCTCCGGGACCGGTCCCAGGAAGGCCGCGTTCATGTCATCACCGCCGGCATCGTCTTCCTCGTTGGGGCTGGCGTCCAAGTACGGGGGCCTGATCTTGGACCCGGCAATCCAGATCGACGAGCCACCGCCGTCAACCCACCCAGGGCCACTGCCGGCGCAGAGCCGGCAGCAGCAGCAGAACTACCAGCAGCAGCAGCAGAAACGGCACCACCACCACCACAATCACTATCCAATAGACATATACACAAACCTTCCCGACATCTATGCCGAAACCTACTCACTCGATCCATGTAGCTACGAGGTGATCGCACAGCCGACCGTCGACAATGCCAGCTATCCGTTTCCGTTTCCAATCCCAGATTCGGCTGTGAACCAGGGGTTGCCCGGCCCCTCGGCGACCGAGGCGGCGGCAGCAGCAGCAGCAGCGGCGGCATCGATCCCGCAGACCTCCGGCTCCGGCACCGGCTCCCCCGCCCCGGCACAGCCCGGCCACGCTGCAGGACCGTGGTTGGGCCTCCCCGCGCCGTCATCATACGCGGCCCAGGAGAGCACCTTTGGGCGGCGAGTCCAGCGGGCCGGCCTGGAGCGGGCCTTGGCGGTGATACGCATGGTAAACCCACCGGCGCACCTCTATTCCGTCATGTTTGGATTCTGCCTTCTTTTCGAGACCCGTTCCGCCGTCCTGCAGCGGCTCGCCAACATTCTCTCTACCCCGCCGGGGGAGACGCTCAGTAATTGGCGGGTGCCCTTTCTGAACGTCGGCGGCGCCGGCACCCACTATGAGGAGTACGGCGGCGCCGGCCCGGGCACCTACCAGCGCGCCCAGGACGGCGCGTTTGGGAATCAGGATATGGGAGCGCCGTTCCGGCCGCCAGCCTACGCGGCCGGGCGGCCGATCGGCCCGTTTGAATCAGTCGTCGAGGAGATGCGCGACTCTCTGCTGGATAGCCGGTCCCGGGTCAAACTTGCCGGCTTCGATGGAGAGTTCCTCGACACGGATGAGACGGAGCTGTACTTGCGCAAGCGGGGCGTCGTGATCCCTCCTCGCGCCGAATTTATACACGCCGAAATCGAGGCGCACCATTTCATGGAGGAATCGCCGTCGCCTCCGACCGCGTTTGGGACTCAGCGGAAGAGGGTGACGATTAGCGTTAATACCCTGGTCGAAGGTGCGTGCCGTCGTCCTGTTCCTGTCCCCCCCCTCGGTTCTATCTATCCAGCCCTGTTCTCTGTGATCCGATCACTGACTCGGGGGTGTCGCGGCTGGCAGAGATGATCAACCGATTTGTGTGCCTGGGTAGGACGCCCGGGATCAGGCCTCGGGACCTGAACAAGGCGTTCTGGTCCGCCGTCGTGGCGGCGGATGACGCCAGATCGTGACAGTGGATTTCTCCGTTGCCAGGAGGTACCACCTGGCATCCCCTCCCCGGTAGTTTTGTTTGTATCAACCAAGTATAAGCCTGAGCACTCGCAGAAGGGTGGTGCCCTGGGCCGTGTACCTGGTGGGCATAGCCATAACAGAAGAAAATTTGATCGGGTCATTTTGATGAGATGGCTATCATCAGGAAGGAGAAAACAAAAGGCTGGGGCGCATCGGTAGTGTCTTCTGTTTTCGGTCTTGGCATGAGCAAGGGTTCGATTTTGCGGGCCTATATTACGTCTGCCGGTGACTCTTGTGAATATGATTTTTATCGACAGACCAAATGAATGGGTCTGCCTCAGTGCCATCTATTATGTATTACTTGCTTGCGTACTTACTTTACTATAAGGCCTCGGACGAAGTGAGCAGTGGGCGACGGCCCGGGTTTTGCAGAGCATGGAGGAGATGCTCGGCCTGAGCATCTCAACTCTTCAACTATGTGTGTTTCTGTCTCTCCCGACTGGGGCATCCAAACTGTCGGATCATGCTCGCGTGTCACTCGACTCGATTATCTAAATTCCCCCATCTCGAGTCCGGAGAAGGAGCACCAATTGATTGATGCTGGAGCAGCGCCTACCATGCCCCCCCGACCACGACCCCCTAGAAAGCCGCTTGATAGCCCGCCCTCGCATCCCATCCCACTGACAAGGCATAAAGAGCATCGATTAATGCCAAACCGCCCCCCCCCGTGTCTTATCTATACATGTACCGACACGCGACGCCCCCACTCCGCCCCTTTCCCGCCACGCATCACACCACGACCCTCTCTATCATATCCGCTTGACTGCTGAAAGCAACATCACATTCTCCCGACTCCATAGAGTTTGGCCATCTTTTCCCTACACAGTAAACCTTTCCCAACCGACGTCTGATGCCATGCCGTGCCACGCCGTCCCGCCCCCCTCACGAAATCTCGGCCAGTCGCACCAGATTGTGCGAGTTGGCAAACAGACCCGGCTGCGACCTGGCCAGCGCATGCACCGTATGCTTGATCATGTCCCGCGTCTCCTTCTTCAACTGCTCCTCGGGTGCGGCCAGGATCTGCTCAAAGAGGGGCAGGATCTGCCCCGTCAGCTGTTGCGCGGTCGGGTTGGCTTGGTCGTCTGCGGCAGAGGCTGATCGTCAGCACATGACAGATAGGAGATGGACAGCGGCGCGGGTGCTTACAGAGCTTGCAGATGCAAGAGAACACCGGCTCGTTCTCCTCGTAGTCGCTCGTGACCGGGAGCCTGGCGACCAACTTGGGGAGCACCTCGGCGACAAATGCCGGATCCGGGTTGCGGATCATCATCCGGGCGAGGCACCCAAACACGTTGTCGACCAGGTGGACGCTCTCGTGCGACATGAGCGGCTCCAGGACGGGCCACAGCTCCTGGTAGGACGGCACGGTCGCGTCCGTGTCGGTCGAGTTCTGGATCAGCTGGCCCATCCCGTAGACGGCGTTGGACCGGGCCATCGAGTCCGGGTCGCTGATCCGGCGCCTCAGCAGGGTCTGCAAGCCGCGGGTGTACGGGGTGATGGCGTCGGCTGAGTACTTGATCACCTCGGCGATGACGCCGGTGGCGGTGGACCGCTCCACATCGGTGGTGGAACCGATGAACTTCATCACCGGCTTCTCGAACCGCTTCCATACGTCGAGGAAGCCGGGCCCGAGCGCGGCCGACAGGCCGGTTATGACCTCTAGCGCGGCGTCCATGACCATCCAGTCCATCTCGGACGAGCCCTCCTCGTCGCCGTCGTCGCCCTTGGTCTTCTCCTCGTCGCCGAGGTCCTGCTGGCAGGGGTGGGCCTTTTTGAGGATCTGGTTGGTGTACTTGATCATGTCTTCAAGCATGTCCTCCTTGGCGGTAAGAATGGCGGGCCCGCAGGCCTTGAGGGTGCTGGCGACGGTGCAGTTGATGTCGTAGATGACAGAACTGGTGGGGATCAATCACCGTCAAGTAGGGAGGGAGGGGGCGGCGGTCAGCGTGGTGAATCCGGAAGAGAGAGCGACAGACAGAGAGAGGGGATATGTAATCAGAGAGTTTGTTCTTCTTGAGGATTTCTCAGCAGTCGCAGAGCGTCTGAGTGAGCTGGGTATAAGACACAAGGCCATCATCATGTGGTGGTGGTGGAACGCAACGCGGCGGCGCGTGGACCGGCAATTGCAGAGGCCACGACATATTGAAGGGAAAAAAATAAAACTTACGGCTCTGGGTCGTCTTTCCATGCCCTCATCGTCAGCTTGGCCGCGCTCGAGGCGATGCTCATCAGGATGGCGTCCGGGCTGGGGTTGGCCGGCAGGCCGGGCTGCCACTTGTGGCCGGTCTGCTCCTCCCACACGGCCCACATGCGGGCGTAGATGCGCCAGTACGCAGTGATGGCGTTCTTGCGCACGCCCTCGTACGAGTGCTCGGCGAGTGGCTCCAGCTTGGCCAGGGCCGGACTGACGTACTGGGCCAGCGCGTCGGCCCCGCACGAGTTCGCGATCACGTCGGCCAGGGTCTCGAGCGCGGCCTCCTGCTCGAGCGAGGTGCCGGTGATGGGGTCCAGCTCCGAGACGTCGTCGTCGTTGTCGCTGTCGTCGGCGTCCATGCCGATGGAGTGGGGGTCGCCGGCGGCAGCGATGGCGTCCTCGGCCGAGGTGCCCTTGATGATCAGCTTCTTGCCGCCGACGATGATGGTGCTCGCCTCATGCTTGCCGGTCAGCTCGGCCGGCAGGGACAGGATCTTCTCCTCGAGCTCGAGCGTGTCGAGAAGGACCTTGAAGACGGCGGGCAAAAATGGGGCGAACTGCTCGGCGTAGACCTTGGAAAGGCACGACCAGAGCAGGAAGCTGGTCTCCTTGAGGCGGTCGCTCTCGAGGGCCATGCCCTCCTCGCTGGCCTTCATCAGGTCCATCACGTACGGCTGGAAGCTTTCGGGCCCGACCGCGGTCGCGATCCGGCCCATGGTGTCGCACGACGCGCTGCGCAGGGCCAGCGCGTCGGGCGAGTCCTTGACCAGGACGTAGGGCGAGAGTGCGACCATGACGTCGGCGAAGTAGGGCAGAAATTCGCGACCGAGCGACTCGGCGATGGACCCGATCGCGCCGGCGGCGGCGGCCTTGACGGTGTACTCGTCGTGGCCGAGGAACTTGCCGATCGGGATCAGCAGCCGGGGCCCGTACCGGCTCATCTCCTTGCTGTCGATGCCGTCGCACAGCGAGTCGAAGGCGATGCAGGCGGCCCGGATGATGGAGGTGGCCCGCTTGTCGGCCGGGGTCTGACCGGCGGCCTCGAGGTTCTGCAGCAGGGCGTTGACGATGCCCTCGTGGTGCTTGCCGAGGGTGTCGGCCAGGTAGTCGGCCAGGTTGGTGAGCCCGGTCAGGGCGGCGGAGCGGACGGTGACGTCGGGGTCGCACAGCAGGGCGATGATGCGGGGCACGAAGGCGTCGGCCTGGGTGGCGAGGAAGTCGGGCGCGCCCTCGGCGGAGACGCCGAGGGCCAGCATGGCGGCCCGGCGCAGGGCCGGGTCCGGGCTGGCCGCGTACCGGGCGAACTCGTCCAGCAGCGGGACCATGACCATGCGGGGCGGCAGGCTGCCGGACAGGGTGTCGACCAGGATCATGGCGGACCGGGGCGGGTTGTTCTGGTCCTCCATGTCGTCGTCGGCGTCGGCGTCGTCGTCCGGGTCCATCTCGGCGATGATGGCCATGCTCTTGGTCATCAGCCAGCCGGGCACGTCCTTCATGGCCTGCAGCTTCATGCGGCGGAAGCGGGCGCACTGGCTGAGGAAGTCGATGGCGTGGGCGCGCGCGTCCTGGGTCAGGTCGCGGTTGGTGGCCATGTCCATCATGAAGTGCAGCAGGTCGGAGAAGTGGGCGGCCAGGAAGACGGAGTCGTACGAGAGGAAGAGCGAGAGGGACTCGAAGATGGGGCTGTAGGACGACTCGTCCTCGGCGGCGACGGCCTGGCGCAGCATCTCGACGGTGGGCGGGATCAGACGCTGGATGGCCTGGACGCCGACCGTGTTCTCGGCCTCGATCAGCATCAGCAGGGACCACATCGTCTTGATGGCGTTGACGCGGACGGCCTTGCTCTGAGGGTCGTGGATGTTGCGGCCGAGCAGGTCGAGGATGGCGTACAGGTCGTCCTCGAAGTTGGTGGGGTCGGTCTCGACGAGGTCGTAGATGATGTAGGAGCCGACCTCGCGGGCGGTAACGTCCTCGCTGCTGTTGAGGGCCAGCACGGACTGCAGCAGGGGCTGGCCTTTCTTGCCGTCCAGGTCGAGGTGGGCAATGGCGGACAGGAGGCGGCAGTTGGTGTTGCGGTTGCTCTGGATGGGCTCCTTCAGCGTGCCCTCGAGCAGGTGCTGGCGCGCCAGATCCTTCTGGACGTCGTCGATCTTGTCCCAGTGCTTGTGGACGAGGCGGACGGCCTGGCCAGACGCAAGCTTGCGGATGCCGCCATCTTCGTGGGTGAGGGCGATCTCGATCAGGAGCAGGAGGGAAATCGGGTGGACGTAGTACTTTTGCTGGAGCTCGCTGGTGACGGCCTTGATCCTTTCCGTGTCGGCTGGGAAGGGCAAAATCCAGGTTAGCAGGGAGGGAAGGGGTCCAGAGGGGGGAGGTCTGATGGGAGAAAAAGGAGACTTACGGATCTGAGACTGCTGGAGCAGCCCGACAAGAGTGTCCTTATCAATGTTCATTTTGAGAGAGGGAGGAGAGGAGGACGGGGAGGAGAGGAGGAGGGGTGATGTGCGGGGTTCACCACCGTCGCGGCGAATCTAGACTGGAAAAGGGAGAGAAGGTCAAGGGGAAATGATGGAGGTGGGATGCTGTCGGCAGACGGTGGAGGGTTCGTGCTTGTAGCCGTTTGGGAAGGGGTTTTTTTCCTCTGGTTTGCCTGATCTGCCGTGGGTATTAAGACTCGGGCCAGGCCAGGCAGAAGAAGAAAAAAGAAAAAAAAAGGTGCGCGGGAAAATTTGAGAGTGGAGCAAAGGTTATGATGGTGGAGGGCCCCCCAGCGGGCCCCAGCGGGCTCCAGCGGTCCCAGCAGATAAGCGATAAGCGCCATCGCCCCAGCACGGGGCAGGCTGTTGGCTGAGGGGGCATTTGCTGGCCTCTGTTGTGGTAGCCGGGCCCGTCCAGCGCTAGGCCCACCCCGGCCGCTGCGCTGCCCCGCCCATGCCGCCCATGCCCACCACGGGCCCACTTGGAGGGGAGACAGATGTTCTTGAGACTTCCCCGAGCGACACCCTGCTAGCCGCCGCCGCCGCCGTCGCCGCCGCCCCGCCGCCGCTGCCGCCGCCACCGAGGCTCCAACAACCGCCTGCCGCCACATAAAAATGGCGATACACTCATCATCCCCGCAGCGGGGGGCGGCCAGCGGCCAACCCTGGGTCTGGCCGCCGGGTCCAACGCCCCCCCACCCACCCACCACCCTCTTGATTCATCACCGGCTCCGGCCCCCGCGACAGCCTCGAAGAAGAAGCCTCGGAAGAAAGGATTTCTCGAGGCCTCCCACCCTGCCCCTCCTCGCCGCCAGAGCTACTGCCGCCCGGCCTGCTCTCCCGTCATGTCCCAAACTGGAGGGGGGGGGCAGAGTCTCCTTGATCCCCCCGTCATCCATGGCCGCGGGCCTGGACCGGCTCGGCCCATGGGCAAGCCGCAGCAACGGCGGCCAGGCAGCGTCAACTTGTTTGATCGAGCTGTCGAGCTGGAGGTGGAGCTGGAGGAGGCGGGAGGGCGAGAACCGGAGAAAGCTAGGGATTTCAGAAGCGAAAAAAGGGGTTCGTGTCGAGGCAGTGCCCCGCGGCTTGGCCGTCGGCCGGTTTCTTGCCTGCCGGGAGATTTAGCACAACTGGGCCCTGCCTTGTGGTGCGTGGTGCTTGACACACATGGGCGGCGCAACCGCCGCATTGCGGTGGTGGTGGTGGTAATGATGGTGGTGGAGGCGCACTGTGGTTGTGGTTGCAGGCCAAATTTCTTGCCCGCCTATCCCATGCCGGCTCACCTCTACCGTCCCCCCGAGCCAGCCAGGCCTGGGGCTCTCCGCCGCCGCGGTCGCGCCCGCATCCATCCATTCCGATGGAGTCGGGATCATGTCGCCGTTCCAGCCAGCCGGTGGGGATGCCAATCCAATCCAGCTCCGGCCCAGGCGGTGGCGGATCCCTGGCGAGACTCCAAGGTGCGCCATGTCCAGCGACCCGGAGACCTCGCAGGAGCATATCCCCAATCCAGCCATGGCCTGCTTAGTCCGAGGACCCCGCCCCGCCCGGAGCCTGATTGCATCCGGCCTGGACTGCCGCTGCTGTCTTGGCCGGGCATCCATTCAGCTTTTCCCCGCCTCGAGCTGTCTTGGCCGAGGATCCATTTTTTTGTCTTTCTTTATCGCTGATCCATCTTGTAGATTTCCCGGCACTGCGCCCCTCGACGAAATCTGGCTACTCTATCATCTCCAATGAGGTCTTCATTTCTCCGCCGTGTTTTCTCTCTCCGTCGCCGAGATCCAGCTGCCGGCCTCTGCCCTCCTTGGTGGGTGGGCCTCATCAGCTTTGTCGAGACCTCGACCCGTCTTTCGCCACCATGAGCTCTGGCCGTGACCGCGAGTTCTGGCCGCGACCGCGAGCTCTGGCCGCGACCGCGAGCTCTGGCCGCGACCGCGAGCTCTGGCCGCGACCGCGAGCTCTGCTCGCCTTCTTTGGTCTCCGCCGGGAGATCTGTCTTCCTCGACGAGATCCAGCCCCGTCTTTCTCTACCCAATTCCGCCCCTCTCATCTGTCTCCCCGGCAACGCGCTCTCGGCATTCTAGCCATTTGGCCTATTTTTACGACGTGCTTGCGTCGCGCTGGTCGATATCCAACATCCCTGTTACGTCCTATAACCTTCCGTCTTCCTCGACGAAATCCGCCATCTCATATTCCCTCCCACGACCGATCCCCCTCGACGAGTTCTACTCGCTTGCCTTTCGACATCGTCCGGTCCCCCCTCCAATGAACTATCCTCCTCGACTAGTTCCACCCGCTTACCTTTTCTCCTCGTCTGCTGGTCCTATTCTGCATCGTCCGCCGGCCCCTCTCCCCAATGATCCAGCCTCGTTCCTCCCCGCCACTGCCCCACCCGGTCGCTGATCAGTATCCGAGCTCGGCCGGCAGCGAGCGATGGGATCATGGAGGAGCAGGCTCGGGGTGAAGGGGAGGGGCTGGCTGACCCACGCCTGACCTTCACATCCCATCATCTCATCTCGAACGAGGCCGATTTCACGTCGCAGCCCATGAGTCACACACGGCCACGCACGCACAAACGGAGACGCGCCCAGGACAACACTGTCACCGGCCTCCAATCACACGCGCACACATGGAGACATCGCCGACCGGAGGACGGCTGCTATAGTACTATATATACCAGCGGCTGCGGAAGCAGCAGCACGAGGCCTGCCAGCCCTGCTCGGCCTGATCACGCCCCTCGTCAAACCCACGTACGTTTCCGCCCTCCAACCACGCTTATCCGCTCTTTTTAGGCGCTTCCGTTTTGGTTTGCTTCCCTGAGGTCGATAAATCATTCTTCTTGCCGTCCCCTATTCTTCATCATCACCTGCCCCCCCCCCCAACCTCCACTTGCCTAGGGCCAAATCGATAGAGACCTACAGCTCTTCTGAATTTCCAAACCCTCGTCACCACAACCACCTAGCTTCTACCACCACCACCACCACCTTCCCCACCGCCATCACCACTACCATCATTGCTGTCAGAAGAGGGCCCGCCGCCACCACCATTACGACCCATCAGGCCGAATGACCATGGCCGAGCCAAGGACCGGCCTCGTCGACCAGGCCCCCGCCGACTCGGACGAACCTCACGAACGGGAAAGAAAACACGCGGTCGGCCAGGCCATCGTGCAGAGAAACGGCAAGTTCCGCGTCGTCAGCCAGGCCAAGGCCGAGCGGCTGCAGAATAACCCACGGCATGGCGTTTCCAAGGCTCCTCCGAAACACCATTGGTGAGTTGTGGTAATAGTCAGCCTGCCCAAGTTCCGCCGAAAAGCTGCCCTATCAACATCTTCGAATGCACCCTCTCCACCCTGCCCACAACCTATTCCCACCCACACCTTCCCCCTGCCGAACGCTGCCCTATCAACCTCTTCGAATCCACCCCCCCCTCTGTCAAAAGCTGCCTGCAGTCTACCAGCCTTTTTTCCCGCCGAAAGCTGGCCATCAACCCACCAAAGTCCCCCCCCCGTCCACCGGGACATGACTATCGGCCAGCTGTTCCCCTCCCTCGCCTAAACCTGTCTATCGGGCAGCTATTTCCCTCTCGGCTCCCTGCTCAAACGCTACCCATCAGTCCATCCGTATCCCTGACGAAAGGCCAGCAATCAGTCCATCCGCATCCACGCCGAAAGGCCATCAGATCAACCCACACGTGTCCCTCCAGGAAGCTGCCCACTAGCCCACTCATGCCCCCCCCTCCAATGTCCCTACAGCCACTCCGCCCTTGCTTGCTAGACCGTGCTAACCCAAACCCAAACCCTCTCCGCACCAGCCCGGTCTGCCACAAGGCCGGCAGCTTCCAAAACTGCTTCCGGGCCGGCCACTTCGTCGCCTGCAGGACCCACCCCAACAGCTACCACGCGCCCTGGATCTGCTGCGTGCGGTGCAGGAACGAAAGCCGGCGCGAGGCCAGCATGGGATCCAGCGGCGGGGGCGGACCCGACTCGGGTGAGGATGGCGAGGAGGCGGGCGCGCCCGCGTCCGGCCTCGGGGAGCAGCAGCAGCATCAGTGACAAAAGCGGGCCAGCCAGCCGAGAATCAGACCAGCAAGGACGGCCGAGTTACGGTGATGCATTTGCACAGCAGGGCTGGACCAGGCTGTGGTGCGGCCGCTGACTGGGCTGGACTGACTGGGCTGTGGTATGGATTTGTTTGGGGCAGGAAGGACCCTGGTCGAGCAAGGTCGGGCCCGAACGGGTCCCAGCAATTGATAAACCCAATAACTAAATAAAATCCGCCTCCGCCGTCCGCTCTTTGTGGGGCCGATTATATATCGTATATGCTCAGATCCCTCGCCCGACGCCACATTACCCGTTCCCAGCCCGATGTGTCTACATACGGACACCCGTCCATCCATCCACTTCTAGATATTTTGGATAGGAAATGTTTTTTTGCCGCTGGGCCAGGATACTGCTGTGGGAGAAAGGCTGGTAGTGGGGAGGTTCCCAAACGTGGCGTTCTTGCCCCCACGAGCTGGGGAGCCGGCCACCAGTCAGATACGAGATGGCAAAACTTTGCGGCCGCCGCCCTTCTGGGTGGCATGGGACAGTAGCTGGCGAGCCTGGCCCCGGACAGCCCCTCTCCCATCGACATGGCAGCAGCTGGGAAAGCTTGCCCTCGAACGGGGTATGGTACGGCTAAACTTGTACTGCCGCAGTCGCCCCCCTCATTGGCATGGCAGCAGCAGCAGCAGCAACGGTGGCAGCAGCCGGGTACGGTACTTTCGGCTCCGCCTGATTGCTCTCGGCTCTGCGATGATGTATCATCCTCATCATGCTTGGCTTTGGCTCGCCCGCGACCTCGGCCCAGCTCTTCATCGACGATAGCGTCGGTGGCATCCTCGGCTTGTCCGGAAGGCTGGCCAGCTCCGCCCGCGAGAGGGCGGGAGATGAACGGGCCGACGAGGTCGTGGTCGGACTGCTCGTCGGGTTGAGAGTCGGTGACGGAGCGAGAGCCAGAGTCAGGCCCAGGTTGTTGCCGACCGGCGGCGCCGGTTGCGGCGGCGGCGGTATCTCAGTAGGCGGGTCGTCCAGACGTTGGTTCTGGTTCTGCTGGTTCCACTGCCGTTCCTGCTGTTGCGGGGGATGCTGCTGCAGGCTCTCGGCCAGAGATGGCGCGGAGGCCGTGGATGCCGCAGATGTCACCGAGGGGGAAGGCCATGACGGAAGAAGCCCCGGCACGGTTTGCCGTGCGGTGGCGCCGGATGCTCGCTCGGGAAGCGTGGTCCACAGGACGCTCCCCTCGGTCTCGTCGTCGTCGTCCTTGTCGGCCTCCTCGCTGTCCGTTTGTGGCTTGCGCTCGCGATCCGGCTGCGTCGGCTGCTGCTGCCGCCTCCTGCGGAGGATCGTTGCGGGACTGCCCGAGGCCGGGGTCGCCTGAGTTTCGGCGCTGGCCCTCGAGAATATGGACGAGCTCATGCTGGCCTGGGTGCTGTCAGTCGTGTCCCTGTCTCGGTCGCGGTCGCGGTCTCGCGGCGTGATAGATCGAGGCGTGACCGGAATCGGCAATCGCGAGATGGAATTACGACTGCGCAGCGAGTACCCGTTGGGCGATGGCGAGTTCGTATTCAGGCCCCGGGCCGTGACGGCCGAGAAGGACTGGTGCTGCGAGACGGTGCCAGAGGTGCCAGAGGGGGTGACAGAGGCCGCGACGGAGGCGCCGACAGGGGTGGTGGTGGCAGGGGCGGTGGTGACGAACGAGGTGAGCAGCTTTTGTTGTTGCGGATGGTGTGGTCGAGGCAGAGGGTCCGACGGACGATGCGCACTGAGCAGGGGGCGAACCGCCGTCTGCGGCGCGACCGGTTCCGAGGGGGCGCGGAGATGCGACGACGACGGCGGCAGCTGCGGGCTGGAACGGATGCGCTGGATCGGCTGTGCCTGCGGCCTGGGGATCGCGGCGGGCTTCGGACCGGCTGTTGCGCGCGGCTTCGGGGCGGCGGCGGCGGCGGCGGTGGCGCCACCACCCGCCTTCCCGGTCCCGTATTGCTGCAAGAGGGGCCCGACTATGGGCCAACCCTTGCGGCCCCCGGCCTCCGCCACCATCTCCTCGAGCTCCCTCATCCGCTCCTCCAGGGTCCTGCTCCGCTCAACCTCTTCGGCCAGCCGGACCCGAGCCGCATGCTTCTCCTTCTCCATCCTGGTCTCGAGCACCTCGCCGGCCCGCCTCAGCACCTCGACGTCCCTGCCCAGCCTCGCGCTCTCGGCCCTGGCCCGCCTCGCGTCCTCGCACACGGCCCCGTACCGCTCGTCCATGCGGGCGGCCACGAGGGCGTCGCTCTTCCGGCAGCAGGGCCCGTGGTAGGCCTGCTCGATGCCGCCGAGCAGTGCGAGCTCCAGGTCGACGTCTCGGGCCCGGGGCCGGGCCGCAGCGTCGGAGGAGAGCATCACCGACGTCAGGCCGAGGATCGCGCGCGGGGTGGCTAGTCTATCGCAGTCGGGCGTGGTGGTGGTGGTGGTGGCTGTGGTCGCGTGCGTCGCGTGCGCCGCGTGGACGTGAGCTGCCGCCAGAGGGGCCAGGCGGTCCCGGTGGGCGGCCAGGAGGGCCGGCCGCTGCTCCGGCGGCTGCGCCAGCACGTCGTCGAACTCCCAGTACGGGGTTCGGTGCAGCACCGTGGCGACGGCGAGGTAGACCAGCCCGAGCGCGTACACGTCCACCGCCTGCATGCTCCACCGGTTGCTAATGTCCCACGTCTCGGGGGCGCGCCACTTCTTGGTGCCCCGCCCGCCCATGGTCATGGTGCCCTCGCCGTCCTCGAGTCCGCGCGCGATTCCAAAGTCGGCGATGTACACCCCGCCTGGGTTGAGCAATATGTTGCTCGGCTTCAGATCCAGGTGTCGCACGTCGGCCTGGTGGATATGGGCCAGCGCCTGGGCCAGGCATCCCAGAATCCTTTGCAGGAACCGCAGCGGGCAGGCCGCCTTTTTTTCTCCATTCTGGTGTTGGTGCTGGTGCTGGTGCTGATTCTGCTGGTGTGGCTGCTGCTGCTGCGGTTGCGGTTGTGGCTGCGCCTCCACTGCGCTCAGGTCTCGGAGGTCCAGCTCTCGCATCCGGACCAGAATGTCGTCGCGATCGCCGGTGCCGCTCCGAAGGTTGTCGAGGTCGTCGAGGAAGTCGGCAAGGGTGCAGACGGCGACAGGCCACAGGAGCAAGAACAGCTCGTACGGCCGGAACGAGTACGTGCCCACCAGACGGACGATGTGGCCGTGCGCCAGCCGCTCCATCACGCGTGCCTCCTCCTTCAGCTGGTCGACCGGCAGCCGGTGCTTGGGCATGATCCGCTTGCGGGCGAGTCGTACATGCCGGTACGTGACCGCGTCCACCTGTCCGTACGCGCCGATGCCGAGGGGCAGGTCCGAGTCGACCCGGATCGCGTCGTGTAGGTGCCGGGCTTTTGCGACATGCTTGCCCCTGATTCGGCGATTTTATTAGCCACCGCGACAAACCACGAGCTTGTTTAGGGACGTGGAGGGAGAGGGAAATCCAGATGGAAAATTAGAAAAAATAGAAAATAGAAAAAGAAAACCAGAACACCAGAAGAAAGAAACAACCGCTACTCACTGGCCGGACCAGTGCTTCTGGTCTCTCTCCCACTCTCGAATGTACCGGTCCTCCTGCCGCTCCCGCTGAGCGGGGGGCAGCCCCTTGAGGTCAAGCTCCTTCCCGCGTACCTTGGTCCATCCCTCGCCGTCCGAGTCGGCCATTGCGCCGGCGGATACACGGATACTACCGCTAGGCAGTCTCCGTCTAGACTTGTCTCGTGTCGATTTCGGTCGGTCGGTGCACGTTCAGACGAGGAGGCCGGCTCGACTCTGTGGCGTAGCCGGGCTCAATTCCTGATCCACACGTCGGGATTTGACGGACGGTAGCGGTGGTGGCGGACGTGAGGGGAGTGGCAACCAGAGAGGCGGGAAGAGGCGGGAGGATTCCCTAGGGAGAGATCGGTCAGGGAGTTGGCGCAACGGCCCACAGATCGCAGCCCTGTCATTGGCTGAAAGTTCTTCGCCCCCGTCCGCTGCGCCCTGCTACGGCCCTGGCGGATAAAACCTCCCGGACCTTTTCGGGGCCCAGTCGGAATATCAAATACGGTCCCTCAGCCGTCAGTGCGTATCCGAGGAAAGCCCTAATCATTTCGGGGCCCAAGCGTAGATAGAATCATAGAGAGAATCCGACCACAATCACTGCGTGGACTCTTCGGAGCCCAAGCGCAGAAAAAACAAATGTTTAAACCCTCCTCCACCACCCCGCGGCTCCTGTTCGACAAAACATCACTATCCATACTCTTCAACAGCCTGGGCAATAACCAGACCGACACTGGAACACCACCACCACCGACCGCACCAGCCAGCCGCGATGGCCACCTCCCCCGAGAGCAATGAAGAAACCGGCCCCTCCCCGGCCCAGGACGCAACAGCAGCGCGTCCTCCCTTCCAATTCCCGTTTACCGCACTTGGAGAAAGCGTGGAGGGAGGCACCTCGACCTCCGCTCCAGTTTCATGGGGTGCCTTCCCATCTCTGGATCGGCCGCGCGTACCCATCGAGGCCTCCGCCAGGCCCGTCGTCCTCCCCCTCCTCCCGCCTCCGTACTCAAGATCAAGAGACATGCTCTTTCTGCCCCGTATTCCTCAGCCCGACCAAGACGGCAACGACGGCAGTCGTGACGACAAGAGCGGCGGTCATCATCGTCTGCGACGGATTCTGGCCAAGGCCCTCCCTCGGCGCCTGCGACGGGTCAATAGCGAATTCCAGCAGTGGCGACAGGAGAAGGCGGCTATCGTTCACGCAAACGAGATGGAAATGCGCGCTGGAGGCTTCCAGTACAGGGTTATCCTTGGGCGTGAGGACCCGACTCCAAACCGCAGCTGGCGCAGCACCTTTGTGATGGATGTCAAGGACGTGCTCGATCCGAGCTGGCTGGGGGGACACATAGGCGGATCCGGCTACACTTGGATCTGGGAGAGCCACAAGCTGCCTGAGGAGTTCTGGCAGGGAGAGTTGACTCCGGAGAGGGTTTATCTTAAGCTGCAGAAGGAGCATAGCCTGCTTGATGTCTCGCGGCCCCTCTGGTGATGGGAGCATCTTCTCGGGACCTCGCATCCTTCCATAGTTTATTCCCAGCTGCTT
>JAOYNC020133192.1:0-23606 GCA_025802115.2 Bertia moriformis
ACCGCGGTGCTCGCCTCGGCCGCGTCGGCGGCCTCCTCCCGCTGACCCATCCAGCGGGCGATCGCTGCGGCGGTGTCGTGCACGGTGCCGGTCGGGGTGAGGACCTTGAGACCTAGCGTGCGGAGGATCGCGGCATCGGTCAGGGCGTGCTCGATCGCGGCGTCGTCCAGGGGGCGGCGTCGCAGCCGCTGCCGCCGGACCTGGTCCGGGCAGTCCAGTATCACCCAGCGGGCGGTCGCGAACCGGGGGGCCTCGCGGGGCTCCAGCGGGGTGAGCAGGAGGCAGTCGACGCCGCTGTCGAGGACGGAGCCGACCAGCCGCTGGCACAGCTCGCCGTACGCGGGCCAGAACTCGGCCACGACGTGGAGGTCCGTACCCGCGAGCCGGCCGGCCGGGTCCAGGAAGTCGTCCATGTCCACGACGACGGTCCCGGTCAGCACCTGTCGCAACGCCGGCACCGCGGCGGTCTTGCCGGCGCCGGGCGCTCCGGTCACGACGTACAGCACTGGTGCCCTCGATGGTCGCGGGAAAGGCGGAAGCCCCGGCCAGGGTAGTGCCGGAACCCCTGGCCGGGGCTTGCCGTGGTGCGGGAGCGGTCTTACAGGTCGTAGTAGAGCTCGAACTCGTGCGGGTGCGGGCGCAGCCGGATCGGGTCGATCTCGTTGGCCCGCTTGTAGTCGACCCAGGTCTCGATCAGGTCGGGCGTGAACACGCCGCCCTCGAGCAGGTACTGGTTGTCGGCCTCGAGCGCCTCGAGCACGGCCGGCAACGAGCCCGGCACGGTCGGGATGTTCTCGTGCTCGTCCGGCGGCAGCTCGTACAGGTCCTTGTCGATGGGCGTGGGCGGCTCGGTCTTGGTCTTGATGCCGTCCATGCCGGCCATCATCATCGCGGAGAAGGCCAGGTACGGGTTGCAGGACGGGTCCGGCACCCGGAACTCCAGCCGCTTCGCCTTCGGGCTCGTCCCGGTCACCGGGATCCGGACGGCGGCCGAGCGGTTGCGCTGCGAGTAGACCAGGTTGACCGGCGCCTCGAAGCCCGGCACCAGCCGGTGGTACGAGTTGACGGTCGGGTTGGTGAACGCGAGCAGCGACGGCGCGTGCTTGAGCAGGCCGCCGAGGTACCAGCGCGCGGTGTCGGACAGGCCGGCGTACCCGAGCTCGTCGTAGAAGAGCGGCGAGCCGTCCTTCCACAGCGACTGGTGGCAGTGCATGCCGGAACCGTTGTCGCCGAACAGCGGCTTGGGCATGAACGTCGCGGTCTTTCCGGCCTGCCAGGCGACGTTCTTGATGACGTACTTGAAGAGCATGAGCGTGTCACCCGCGTGCAGCAGGGTGTCGAACTTGTAGTTGATCTCGGCCTGGCCGGCGGTGCCGACCTCGTGGTGCGCGCGCTCGACCTCGATGCCGACGGCGCCGAGCGCGAGGACCATCGCGTCGCGCAGGTCGGCGTAGTGGTCGACCGGCGGGACCGGGAAGTAGCCGCCCTTGTAGCGGGTCTTGTAGCCGCGGTTGCCGCCGTCCTCGACCCGCCCGGTGTTCCAGGCGCCCTCGATCGAGTCGATGTAGTAGTAGCCCGCGTTCTGCTTGGTCTCGAAGCGCACGTCGTCGAAGACGTAGAACTCCGCCTCGGGGCCGAAGTAGACGGTGTCCGCGACCCCGGACTCCTTGAGGTACGCCTCCGCCTTCGCCGCGATGTTGCGCGGGTCGCGGGAGTAGTTCTCCTTGGTGAAGGGGTCGACGATCGAGAAGTTCATCGCGAGCGTCTTGGCCGTCCGGAACGGGTCGACGAAGGCGCTCGTGGGGGGGCGGCGGCCACCGCCGCGGCAGGGACCGCCTGCCGAGCCCGCACCTGACTGTTCGCCGCGGTCCGCCGCGGGAGCCGAAACGGCCGCGGCTGCGGATCCGGGAAAACGGCCGGTTCAGGATCATGCAGATCGGCGATCTGCACCTCAGCACCGGCGTTGGCGTGTGCCGGGATTCGATACCAGACAGCTACAGCGGCGGCCGGTGCGAGGCAGACCCGCGCACCCTGGACTTCATCACCCGCGTCATCGACGAGGAGAGGCCGGACCTGGTGGTGCTGAGCGGCGATCAGGTCAACGGCGGCACCGCTCCCGATGCCCAGACAGTGAGTGGGCATGAGCAGCGCCCGGAGGTAAAAAGCCGGCCGGGTCAGGCTGAGACGACGCCATCCGCTAATATGATCCTGATCATGATACCATCATCCCCAGGCCATCTTCAAGTACGCACACCTGCTCATCAAGCGCAAGATCCCGTATCTCACCATATTCGGCAACCATGACGACGAGGGCAAGGCCGACCTGTCGCGCGCCGAGCAGATGGCCATCGTCGAGGCACTGCCGTACTCGCTGTCGAGCGCCGGCCCGGCCGACCTCGACGGCGTCGGCAACTACGTGGTCGAGGTGTTCGCCCGCGGCGGATCAGACCACTCCGCCATCACGATCTACCTGCTCGACACCCACTCGTACTCCCCCGACGAGCGCACGTACCCGGGCTACGACTGGCTCAAGCCGGCCCAGGTGGAGTGGTTCCGGAAGACGGCGGCCGGGCTGCAGAAGAAGCACCGCGAGTTCCGGCTCCATCATCTGGACATCTCCTTCATCCATATCCCGCTGCCCGAGTACCGTGAGGAGGGGCAGCACTTCCGAGGCGAGTACCGGGAGCCCGTCACCGCGCCCTTCTTCAACTCGGGCTTTCGCGACGCCCTGGTGGAGGCGGGCGTCAGCATGGTCAGCTGTGGGCAGTCAGTGCTGGTTTTTCTTCTCCTCCTTCTTCTTGATTTTTTATCTTTTCCTTTCATTTCTTTTTACTTTTTGTGATTCAAATTTTTCAAATGAATCCGAATTTTCCAAATTTGTCCAAAATGAAAATTTATTTTCATATTCTATTTTCAACTTTTGTTTCTCATTTTTCTTCCCTATATACCTTGCAGTTTTATTATTCCCGTCCCTTTCGGTTCTCCCGGCCTCTGGCTGATTTATGGTCGTGTGCAGCGACCACGTCAACGACTACTGCGCCCTCTCGATCCACAACGAGACCCAGACACCCGCCCTGTGGATGTGCTACGCTGGCGGGTCCGGATTCGGCGGATACGCCGGCTACGGTGGCTACCACCGGCGGGTACGGCTCTTTGATGTGGACTCCAACGTGGGCCGGATCACCACGTGGAAGCGGCTCGAGTATGGCGATATCGAGGCGAGAGTGGACGAGCAGATCATTGTCGAAGCCGGCCAGCCGGTGGGGCCGGCCGAGTAAGGAGGCTGTCAGGGGCGCGTGCGGGAGGTGGGAGCATGGCATGGTGCGGCCCGTTTCCTCGTCGGCGAGAGGCAGTGTTTTTCTTGGGCGGTGCATGTCTCGATGGGCCTGGTTGGATATGACCATGATTAGCGGACGCCCATGTGGATAGGCTTGAGCAGTGTCGCGCCCGAGGTTCATGCTTTGCCAGTCGATATGCAGCGGTAGCGTTGGGTGTGATCATCATGGCCGATGGACATGTACACATAGCGTTGGATTTGATCGTCAAGGACGGCGGATATACGGATCGCCCTCAACCGACCGCATGATGGCTGACGGTTCCTACTTATATCAATAAAATGAATCGTGATTGGGAATATTGTGACGCGCCTGTCAAGTGTAACGCGCCCTATCGAGATCCATTCCTTCGCTCCATGAGCTGCAGAGGGAAATCAGGCTGATCGCAGGATCAGTGGCCTGATCAGCTCATTGTGGAAAGGGATGGGCGATCGTGCGGTCATCACGGAAGCAGATCAGGACTTCCTGTGGCAATGAGGTCATTGACGCGGGCTCAGCAGATGACGTATCAGAAGCTCCCATCGAGCATAAATAGGATGGGATCTCTCCCAGCAATAAGGGAGAGAGCAGATCAAAAAAAGATCCCGTCTCAAGCCGATCAAGCCGCTCTGATCACCATAAATATGCTTGTCGGCCCGGGTGTAGATGGGCCTGGACAGTATGGTTCTCCATGCATCCACACACCCCTGACCGGGCACTTGTAAGCTGGGCGGGGGCCATACCTGGACAGGGGAGAGCCCTGCTCGGCCGGCCGCATGTACTGACCGATCCGTCGGCCAGGTCGGGCCAAGATCTCGCTTGGCGGCGGCGGGGACAGGTGCATCCTAGGCCGCCTCCAACACCTCGACACGGTGCATGCCGCCCGCGCGGGCGTGCTCAGGTGTCAGGCCCAGGCGCGCAATGGAGCCAAAGGCAATGGGAGTCAGCTCCGCGGCCCACCCGGCCCGGCACTCGACCTGGCCTAGGGCCATTGCAGGGGGGTGGACGGAATGCGACGAGTGTCGGCAGGGGTGAGGGGGACGTGCTCAGCAGACAGTTTCCGAACCGATCGAGAGGAACCAAACTGCTCATTCCTATTCCATCCCATAAGCCGCGATGATCGCTTAACTGACCCACTGCTTGGGGGATGTGGGTGTGGGTGTGTATTCGGCGTCGTTGTTCAGCTGGAATCTGTATATCGGCCGGTCTGGACCAAACTGGTCGGACAAAGAAATTGGGCTGCTTACAACATCAAAGCGACGGGTCGACCTTTCGAGGGCTGCCACCTCGGAGCGCGTGGACGGGTTGAGAAAGGGAATAGGGGGCCTCGACGCCGTCCCTTGGGTCTCTGCCTGGCCGGGTCTTGGATGGGGCCCTCGCTCCTCATGGCGATTCTGAGCAGCAGCAGCACCGTGGGTGTGGGGCGGGGGCCCCCCTCCCGGCTGCTGGCTCCCCACGCAGCCTCTACCGGGCTTGCTGCTTGCTCTCTGAGCAGCTGCCCAAGATGATGGCTCGGTCTGGGGATCTGTGTGTGAGCGCATGCGTATTCCACGTTTTCCGCTGCCGGTTTCGGTGCAGAATTCGCATCTCGTAGTCTGTGTTATTGAAAGAGGGGTGGGCGTGGGTGGGGGGGTTCCCACACACCCAATCGGACGGGACGGGCCCCCGCCGCCGCCGCCGGTGCCGATCCAGCCGGGGAAGAAGAAGTACCAACCGAAAAGCCAGGCCCGAGTCGGAGCAATTTCCTCGCTACGAATCGCACATCCTTATTCACATCCCCGTTGACTGCGGCCAGCGTTCCCCGGATCACGTCCGCACAGCACGCGCGTCGACTTTTGCCAGCTCCGCTCCCAACCGCAGCCAACGCCATCACTACCACCACCGCCGCCACCACCACAGGCTACTGTAATAGGCCTTCCCGTCTTCCTCGCCCTTCCCCCCCACCCTCCGATGGCCGGTTGCTACCGCGGCCGGCTCGTCAGCCCCGGGCGGCTACCGACACCGCCGCCCTGTCCACCCTCTTAAGCGCCCCCACTGGCTGCCGCCCTGCGCCGCCAACGCCTCCAAATCAAAAAAAGGGGGGGGAGGGGCGGCCGCAGCAGCCGCCGCAGCAGTAGCAGTAGCAGCAGTAGCAGCAGTAGCAGCAGCAGCAGTAGCAGCAGTAGCAGTAGTAGCAGTAGCCCAGGACCCAGCCAGGCTTGGGTCTGGCCTTGATGGGTCTTATTTACCCGGCCCAGCCAGCCAGCCAGCCAGTCACAGCTTTTGTGTTTATTTTCTCTCTCTCGCCTGCTGGGTTGGCTCGGTTCGGTCGCGGTTGGGGGTCGATGTGATGTGATAAGAGGCCGGCTGCTCCCTGGGTGGGAGGACTGCCTCTCTCTCTCTTTCTGTGTCTCTCTCTGTCTGTCTGTCTGTCTGGATGTCTGGCTGTCTGGCTGGCTGACTGTCTGGCTGTCTGGCTGTCTATTCGTCTGTCTGTCTGTCTGTCTGTCTGTCTGTCTGTCTGTCTGTCTGTCTGTCTGGCTGTCTGTCTCTTCCTTCTCTTCTTGTTCTTGTCCTCGTTCTTTCTCTGATTCTGGCCATTCCTCTCCTGGCTCGCTTCTTTTCCGTCTTAATCCGTTCTGATCTGGCCAGCCACCGGCAGACCCCCTCGATGCGCTGCTGCTAGGGTTGTGTTGTCGCCGCCGCCGCCGCCTGACTTGGCCTGGCCTGATCCGGCTTGTTTATCTTCCTCCGCCAACTCCTTCGCGACAAACTCGTCCTGCCCCGAGGACAAGAAACCGCTTATCTTGGCCGCCGCTCTAATCCGGATACATAGCGGCCACCCTCGGCGCTTGCACGATGGGATGGTTCAAACGGCCCAAAGCCGACAAGGTCGGTATCAATGTCCAGATTCCTAGGCATGCCTTGCTGGAGGCATTGGGCGTAGGTGGAAACGGCGCCGGTAAGTGCTCATCAACGTATCCCTCAAAGGGAGCGGGGGCTGATGCAGTCGGCTGTGCGGTTCCGCATACACAGCCGCAGCCGCAGGCACAGGCAAGGCGACGATAAATCCGCCCCCGAGTCCTAATAGGCATTATGCCTCATCCATGGGTGTTCATCCGACGGCAGCCGTCCCCCCGAGAACATCTTTCGCCGTCTCGAGAAATCCAGTCCCAATGCCCTCTCAGGGACTGTTTTCCACGCCACAGCCTGGCAAGCGGACAGCTCAGCTGGTCAGGGGGGTGGGCCCGGACCACATGGGTATCCTCCCGGCGACCCCTGGTTCTAGGCCAGCGATGGGCAAGTATAAGGGAGCCGGGTCGCAGAAAAGAATCTCGAACATGACTCAGAATCGGGATGGCGTGAAGAGCGAAGCCGGCAGGGCCGAGGGCGGCAGGGGCGAAGAAGGTGAATCCTGCTATCAGTCTTGGTGCGGGTGCTTCGCGTAGCCTACCTACAAGGAGCGGGAAGCCCAGACGGATACGAGACGCGTTGGCGGAGATGGTGGCCTGCTCGGAGCTGAGAGCGCTCGTGGAGATGGAGAGACGAGCAGGCGGGGCATCTGCGCACTGCCACCTGCTCTGGGGCTGGGGCGGCCGATATCGGTAGAACCGGCTCGGGTGGGCTGGCAGGCTGGCAGGCTAGCGGGCTAGCAGGCAGGTGTTCTGTATGGCGGCGGGCGAGTCCATTCGGGGTAGTTTCCCGGTTACTGTTCGTTGTTTTTTATGCCTGTACGGCGCCGGGATGGGGTGCTCGGGCGGGATACGATACATGTATATCGACGATCGAGATGTCGTTATTATCTCGGACCCGACCCGGCATGATCGGTGATTTCTTAATCCACCCCGCCTTTATTAGAAATATCGCGTCCTGGCAGGAGCGAGTTTGCATCCAGACCGGTGGTGGTGGTGGTGCTGGCCGGGTAGGCTTCTGTTTGGTATGGTAGACTTGAGATGATCCAGTAGTCCTGCCCCACACGGACAGACCGCAGACAGATCATAGACTGACCCCATAGACCACAGACGGACGGATCATATATTGACTACAGGAAGACCACATAGATGACAGACAGTCTCTGCATAGACTACGGACAAGCCGCGCGGGGCAGACCATATATGGGCTACAGACAGGCCACCCATGTATACCGCACATTGTATAGATGCTGCAGACAGGTCACGCGGATACCACCGACAGACAGGCTATGCATTGGCGGACTCTACATGGAAAAACCACAGACAGACCATACATAGACTGCAGGCAGACTACACAGGCCACAGACAGGCAGGCCATACCACATCCACGCACTAAAGAGTCTCTAGTTTCTCAGCCAACAAAAGGGCTGGACACAATGACAGGACTCGGCGGCTGGCCTACTGGTCGCTCCGAATCATTTTCTCGAGCCGGCCTGCCTGCCGGCCCGCCCCGGCTGTCATCACCCAGCAGTTGCCCAAACAGGAGGACCGTGCCCCCTCGCCGCTTCGCCGCTTCGCCGCCTCGCTGCCTCGTGCAGCCGCAGCGCCGCATCACGGCGCGGGCATTACCGCCCAAGTGGCATGGCATTCGATCTCCATTCCGACCGGGGCCGGCCACGATCCTCTCGAGGCCATGCGTGAGCGCGCGCGCGATCTAGTATCGCCTCGTCCGGCGGGGTCCCGGCCCACTTCCGCGGTCGCTGCTGGCGGCGGCGGCCGCCGCCGCCGCCGCAGAACCCCCCCGGCCTTGGATGCGAAAATGCCGAAGCAACAGGCTGGCTCCCTGGAATAAATCAGGAGAGCAATGAAATCTCGCCCGGCGGCCTTTTTCCAACCGTGGATAGATCCCCACGCAACCAACTGGCACACGCGCACCCGGCCCTTTAGGGAGCCGGATCGTTTTGCGCGCCTCTCGAGACTGGACGCGGGATCTCGGCCAGATTCTGATGCGGCCGCTCTCGGTGACAAGTACTGATTCCGGTGCGGTGCAGAAATGTCCACGCATTCGATCGGTCCCCCGGGCCGTCAGGATTTTGATCAACGGCCACGCGACGGCCCCCCCTCTGTAGGAGCCAGCAGCCTCGACGCAATTAACCAAGACGCCCCCCCCGACTCCTCCACCCCATCAGAACACCATCCCCCCTCCTCCTCTGCATCAAGTCGACATCACTCTGCGGCCCCCCCCGCGCCTCCGGTTCCCCTCCGCAGCGCAATTCCGCAGAACAATTCCGCCACCTTCCATGCAGAAATGAACACACCGGCCAGAGGAGGGGGCACTGTACATGTCGCCCCTCGCTCGCTCAGCAGGGGCTACACCGCATATCGCGGCGGCGGCGCTGCACCAATGCAACGCAACAACACTGCGCGCCGCCCGACCCGTCGGTGAGACAGAGCGGGGCGGAAGGGTACGCGAGAGTACCGTATGACAGGTTGATACGTACGTGGTGATTATAGAAACTGCCATGTCGATCCCCACTTGAAGCGACGTGCAGGCTGAGCTGAACTTGGCCTTGAGGTCATGTAAAAAGAGGGAGGCGGGGGGGGGCACATGACCAGAACGGGGTGTCACGGCAGGTCGTGATGACGACACAGGCGCACACACGTACACGAGACCTCCCGAGGTTGAGCTCCCGCCTCCCGGGGTTGGCACGGCAAGCTCCCCTCCCCAGCTCGCCCAGCCCCTCCCGCACCGCACACAGCAAGGTCCCCGCCTAGCCAACCCCCCTGATCTCGGACCCACCAACTCGGCCTGGCACCCCCTCCCCTTCTGGTCCGCAGGTCCACGGGTCGGCGGACTTGACCGGCCCGTGGCGGTCCGATAGGGATTACAATAATTCAGTCATGTATAGCCCCTTGGCTATTGTCATTTGAAGGCGCTAAAGAGGGATAGCGATTAGGGATTGGGGGGGTGGTAGGGGTACTCTCTACCCAGCAAGAAGAAAAGCCAATGGTGAAATCCAAAAACCAGTTTACTTCCGATCACAATTAAGGTTGGATGAATGAAAAATCTCGGTCGTTTTTTAAAGGAAAACAAACGCAACTAATCATTATCGTATCCATAATCGTACCCCGAGTTGCCCAGCTAGGCCCCCGGCGCCTTGTAAGGATGGACAACCCGGCTAGTGCCCAGCCTCGGTCGAGCCCCTCCTTGTCCCGTCGACCCAGATAGTCTTCCTTCCGACACCCGGCCTTTTGTTTCAATCTACCTGGCGTGGATGCGGACGAGCGCCCAGACCCAGCAGAAGCCCTAGCGGGGACCAGCACCCTTTCCCCAAACATTCCCCCCATCTTGCCCCGCAAAAGGTGATCTGGACCTGGGGACGGGGCTCAAGCGAGCTCCACCTGCACCAGGAAGCTGCTGAGGTATCCAGCCATAACCTTGGTTTGCAGTAGACTGAGACGACCAGGAAGCAGCTGCTTGGGTTGAGGAAGACGGAGATTTCCGGCGAGGAGTGGCTGAGCTGGTGCCAAGAGGCTGGCGCCCATACAGCGGCCCCTCTACGTACCCTGGGTACTGCGGGTTCCCCAAATATTTTTCCTGCCACTGGTCAGGTCGCAGTTGTGGACCCCCGTCATATCCTTGCAGCAGGTAATCTTGCTGCGGCTGGGACTGCTGCGGCTGCTGTGTCTGGTTCTCCAACCAGTATAAGTCCAATAAAATTTGGTCTTGCTGCTGTTGCATCTCCGGCGACAGCTGCAAGATTATGTCTTGTGGTTGCGGCTGCTGCAGCCACTGCTGCTGCTGCTGCTGTTGCTGCTGCTGCTGCGGCGGCGGCGGCTGAATGCGTCGATTGGGGTTGGCCTGTGTGAACAGCTGGGACGTTAAATTGCCCTCCGACATAGCCGTAGCATCGCCAGTGAGCCTATCTGATCGACTGTTAAAAAGGGGCGATGCACTGCTGTCAGGATTGCGGTTGAGCCTGGCCTGGGACGACTTGGACAGCTTGGACGGGTGAAGCCATGAGGAGTGCCCCAACCTAGCCGCAGCACCGCCAGCGAGCCATGTGCTTGTACTTTCCAAAGAGGGCGATTTCTTCCCGCGAGATGACCTGTTTGTGGTTTGAGCATCGCGATGAGGACCGGAGGTTGAGTTTCTACGTCGAGGGCCAGGGCTTGTCATTTGAGGGTTGCCCGGTGGAGTTGGTGGTAGATTCAAAGGCACTATTTGGTCCGCAATGCGATTTGCTGGTAGCCCCATGTAAGTGACTGGAGGCAGCGATTGTTGGATTCCTGGTGGTACAAGTTTGGCGACTTGGCTGTCTTGGGATGTGTATGTGCAAGGTGTATGGCCGTTCCCTCTTTCTCTATCTGTTCTGCACTGGTCGCATTCAGGCTTCTTTTGGTCGCACTACGAGACCAGAACTTGGGTTAGTTCCGGATGTTCGGTATATTGGTACTACTCACAAGGGGCATGCGCCTATCAGATTTTGATCTACCCCTCTTTTGCGGTGTCTACAAGTGTTGCATGCTCCACGTCCTTGCCTTGAGCGTATTCCCAATGATCTGGTGGCCTGATTCATTTGGTTAGATAATTTTGCAGATGATGATAGAGATAGATATATGTGAGAGGAAGCGACAAGGGGGCCGAGTGGTTGAAGAATAGATGAGACCAAGAGACAAGGGGGCCGAGTCGTTCCAAGGATAGAACAGAATGCAGTCTCTCCTGAGACTGGAAGAGGCCAAGCTGGAATGCAGTCGGGATGGAAAGGTACTGGGTAAAGAAAACGAGAGACGGTGCCGTCGTTTATATAGTAGGCCTGCCCTTTCGATAAAGGCCATCGTGTCAGTTTCCTACCCACCGACGTCCTCGCCCTCTCTACCCAACGACGTCCTCGCCCTCTTCGCTTCCCACCCTGTTGGCTCTGACTGCGCCATGCCTTGCGATGGCGACCCGACCTCGGCACCAGGTGGGGAAGGAAGACTGCTCTCGCGAGGCATTGCTGTGTGTTGTGTGTGGGGATGGGTTGTGTTTCTGAGGTCCTGGCTGGCTGCCTGGCCGGCAGTGGATAAAAAAATCAAATTGGGGAAGAGAGGGAGGCCCGAGAAATAGCCCGCCGCGTTAGCCTGCTAATTCCGCCCCTGCTGCCCCTGCTGCCCCGCCAGCCGGCGACCATGAGAGCCGGCGACCATGCTGATGGATTGCCTCGGCGCGTGGATTGATGCACCTCGGCATTGCGTCGTTGCATGTCGCGCCCCGCGATGAGGAAATGTCGGTATTAGGTGTGCCGGTGGTGCTGCTGCTGGCCGAGTTTGCTAGAGTGGGCGCTGCTGTTGTCAGCGAGCGGGGGGGCCGCGCAAATGCGAGCCGCCGGCCCAGCCAGCCAGTCGCTCCCGAGGCTCACTCCCCCTCCCGGGTCCGACCCAGCCCTCCCGAGGTTGACGTCTTTGAGCGCCTCGCAGGCCGCTCCAGAGGTTGGCATGCTCAACCGTTGCTTCTCAGCCCCCCTCCCGAGCTCGACGCTCTCGAGTCCTCGCTACCTCTCACCAGCGCCCCTTACTAGCGCAAGCCCCTCCCGAGAAAGCCATTTTGCTCAAGGGCGCTCGAGAAGGGTCCCTCCCGAACAGCCCCGAGCACCAGTGCACCCACAGAACCCACAGAACGGGCCGAGCTGGCCAAAACATTGAGATTCATGGGAATGGTCCCTGCGGCCCCTGCCTGCCAGGTCATCGGCCGGCTCGTCGGCCGGACCTGTGCATCCTCATGGCGACCTGCGTGACGCCACCTCTCAAGTCATGTGCGATCATGCTGCGGCTACGCGAGCGAGCACCAACTGGTCCAACCACAGCAGCAGCGCCACCACCACCAGGCTCTCTTCTCGAGGAATCCCGGCCGCGTCCTCGGGGAATGCACGGCCCAGCCGAACCGATGTCACCGTCGCATCCCGTCACCATCCACTCGAGCCAACGCGCACGGAACACGGCGACGCGACACACTCCAGACCAGCAACAGCGTTGAATACAGATACGACAACACAAGCACAACACCGTTCCACGTGCCACACGCAAAACCTGGACACACCAACTCTACACCACTCACTAACCGTCACTCGATCAACAGATAAGCTCGCAGTAGCGGCAACAACAACGGCAGCACAGCAACGGCAGCAACGGCAGCACAGCAGCAACAGTAGCAGCAGCAGCAGCAGCAGCAGCAGCAGCAGCAAAGCAGAAGTAGTAGTAGCAGCAGCAAGTGTACATCATCGTAGCCCGAGAGAAAAAAATCCAGACCGAGTCAGACAAGACAGACCGAGGCCCAGCCGCAACCCGAGGCCCAGCCGCAACCCGAGGCCCAGCCGCAACCACTTCCGCCTCCACCCCCACCCCACTCAGGCTCCTTCTGCTCTCTCGCTCCTCCTGCTCCTGACCCCCCGCACGCTCCTCATTTGACGCTCCTGTTCCTGCCCCCGAGTCGTCGGGGCACCAGACCCCCCGATTGCAGCACTTGCAGGGAAATCCGACTCTCCCCTCCCTATCCCCTCCCTGTCCCAGTCTCTCCCCGAGTCTCCCCCCGAGTCAGCCGCGGGCTCGACTCGACTCCTCCGATCGTCCGGCCTCGCCGTATATGCGATTTGTATATATATCTAGACTTGATGTCAAGAAATCCCGAGTCATGATCCAGCAGAGATAAGAAATCAAGTGAACGAGAGTGATCGTGATGCCAGTCACCGGTCCCCACCCCGCCACATGCCCGGTGTGGGAAAAAAGAAAATAATCCCGGTTCGAGATGCGCCGATCATCGATTAGAACATCAAGGAAACACATGGACTCATCACGGCGCGGTCGCCGTTGGTGGACGACCGGCCTGTCTCGTAGTGGTGTGGAGGTGGTGGCGATGGATGTGGTGTGATGGTGGTGTGAGCGATTTGGATCATGTGGGGGTGTGGTCGAGGAGTGTTGGTGTATGCCGATGAGGAGACGCAGGCCGCAACCCGGCGAGAAAAAAGCAGCTTCCCACCCACCGTCGAATGCGACCAAAGACGCGGCCAAGAATCTCGCTCTGCCCCCCGCCAGTGGGGTGGATGACTGAACAAAAAAAAGAAAATCAGACCCTGAGCCGGTAGTGATCTTCATGACAGGTAGTAAAATAGCCGTAGCAGGAGAGGCAGAGCCGAAATGAGTTGACATGACAGACGTGATGCTGACTGCCCAAGTGGCGCCTGTCTCACGCGGGGACGCCGCCGTTCCACGTCGGATCCCTGTAGGCAAAGTTGATGTCCTTCTCCGTGTAGGCCTTGGATGTCTTGACCTTGGGCACCGGCCCCGAGAACGGCTCGACCACCCGGGCCGACGACACGGGCGGCGTCACGTACGTGTAGGCAGGCTTCGCATATGTCCGCTCGGGCGAGACCCGGAACGTGCCCTCGCGCCGGCTCCGCCCGTCGTTCACGGAGTAGACGGTGGCCCTGGGGATCGGATACTCGGGAATGATGGCGGCGGGAGAGCGGGCGCGCCGGCTCTGATGAGGATGCGGATGCGGGTGCTTCGGCTCGTGCAGGAAGCCGTCGTCGGTATCGTCATCCGACTCTGGAGACATCTGAGGATGAAGCTTGGACCGATGCCGGCCGCGAGGCTCAGGTTCCCGCTCGCCGTAGGAGCCGTGGTAGGTATCAGCCCGCCGGGGCGGGATCGGCATCTCGCGCGAGCCAAAGTCCCGGTCCGTGTTCGTGTTGGCGCGGGGCAGGTTGTGCCGAGTGGGAGGCGCCGCATTGACAATGTACGGCTCCTCCTCCTCCTCCTCCTGCACAGGGAAGGGCTCCGGCTGGAGGCCCGGCCCCGTCTTCTTGCTCGACGAGGCCGATGTGGACAGCTTCTCCTTCGTCCGCGACTCGGCCGACCCGCGGCGGGCCCGGGCCGACGAGCGACGGGCCACGTCCTCCTCCTCGGCCGGCGGCGGCGGCATCGGCGCGGTCGGCGCGTACCCCGTGCCGGCCGTGTAGGTGTTGGCGCGACCGAGGCTCGGTGCGATGGTCGCCTTGGCCTGCGAGGTCTGGATATACTTGAGCGCATCCTCCAGCTTGCGGGAGGACTTTTCCTCGACCGTCTCCGAGCGCTGAGGGGACACGGAGCGGTCTCGGGAGGTCCGCTCGGCGCGGTCGTGGTCGCGTTCGCGGTCCCGTTCCTTGTCCCGGGTCTTGTCCTTCTCCTTCTTCTCGGACCGGTCGCCATCCTTGTGTTTCTTGGAGCTGCCACTCGACGGCTTCTTCTTGTCGGTCTTGACGTAAGCCGCCGGGTCGTCCTCTTCCACGATCTCGACGTACCGCGATGACGACGGCTTCGGCTTCTTCTCCTCCCCGTCCCGCTTCCTCTCTTTCTCTTTCTTCTCCTCTTTCCGGGACCGCTTCTCCTCCTTCCGGAGGCGCTCCTCGTCCTTCTCGGCCCGGCGGAGGTCATCCTTGTCGGCCCGGAGCTGTTGCTCTTTGCGGCGCTCCCGCTCCCGCTCCCGCTCCCGCTCCTCCTCCTCCTCCTCCACAAAGTCCTTCTTCCGCCTCCACTCGCTCTCCTGCTTGGAGGAGCTGGACCGCTCGTCGTAGCTGGCGGTGCGGCGGGCGGTCTTGTGGCTGTCGTCGGGGACCCGGATCTCCTCCCACGACCTCTGGGCCGACTGGGAGTACATCTTGGAGGGGGCCGAGCCCGACCCGTGCGCGAACGAGGCGGCCCTCGACTCGGCGGTGCGGATGTTGACATGGTACGGGTACGTGCGTGGGGGGGTCCGCGGCGCCGAGGTGTTGGCGGCGGCCTGGGCGGCAAAGGCCCGGCGCAGGTCATGCAGCTTGACCTGCTCATCGTACTTCTCCCTCTGAACCGGATCGCTCAGGACCTCGTACGAGGCCTGGACCTTTTGGAACTCATTCTGCTTCTCGAGCTTGAGGCTGGGGTCCTCGACCTTGTCGGGGTGGCACTTCAGGACAAGCCTCCGGTGGGCGGACTTGATGTCGGCCTGGGATGCATCCTTGCCGACACCGAGGATCTGATAGTGGTCAAGCGGGGTCGAGGTCATGGTGGGCGGCTGGCCAGAAAGAACACGGCAAAGAGCCTGCAGCGAGGTCGGCCGGGCCTAGAGGGGTGTCGGAGTGCAAGCGCGGGGCCGCAGCCGGAGGCGGAGGCAGGCCCGAGGGCGAGGGCGATGGCGATGGCGAGCGCGAGCGCGAGGGCGAGCGCGAGGGCGAGGGCGAGGGCGAGGGCTTGGATGCGCCCACAATAGGTAACAACAAGACAAGTCGGCTTGGGGGTCTGTCTTGTCCAGGCCTGAAGAATGCGGCGACGGAGCGACGGCGATCGGAGGAGGCCGCCTACCGGTCCGTGGGAGGGTGCGCGCGGCTGCGAGAAGCGCGGAGCGCGGAGCGAAGGAAGGACAACCGAAAGGAAGCGGCCGACAATCAGACCGCCAGGGGGCAGGAAGAGGCAAGGCCGCGAGGGGGATTTGGTTGATTGGCGCAGGCGGATCGCTGACTAAGGAATGACGGCCCGATCTGACCTCCCTCGATGGCCGAAAGAACAAGCCTTAGTTAAAAGGCCCGGAGGCCCGGGTGGTAATTGAAGCGGTCGAGGTAGTTCGGCAGGCCGAAGAACAGGCCGGCGCTGGCGTGGACCATGTGCGAGGCCGCCTTTGTTTGTCGGGGAGGGGAGCAATAAGTGAATGGACAATGGGGCTATCTTGGTTTTTTGCAAAACCAGATGAGGTCAGGAGAGAAAAGGAGAACAGGAGAGGGGGGATGCCGCCCTTGAAAAGGAAGACGAAAAAAGAGGGGCGGGGGGGGACTACGGAGGAGGAGGAGGGGGGACCGAGGGCGAATTGCCGCTGCTGCGCTGCTGCTGCTACTGCTGCTCTCTTGTTGGCGTTGGCGCGAGAAGAGGGTCACAGCGAAGCTTGCTCCCTTTGCGACGGACTGGGACTGGGGCCTGGGGCCTCCCCCAAGTAGGGGAGGGGTGGGGGGGGGAAGGGGTGTCGATCCAGCAAGCGTAGCAAGCGTAGCAAGCGTGAGTGAGCCGGCGGGGGTGGTGTGGGTCGCGCGCCGGAGGGACGGAGGATGGCAAGTAGAAGGAAACAGAAACGAAAAAAAAAGAAAACAACAAGAAAAAGGAATGGGCCGGTTTCGGTTTAGGCCGAATGCAAGTAGTAGTCGGCTGCTGCTGATGCTGCTGATGCTGCTGATGCTGCCGCGGCTGCTGCTGCTGCCGAGACCATCTGATTCCGATTGTTTCCACCCGGCCTAGGCGTCGGAAAATGAAAGTCGCGATGGCGGCCGAAAATGGATGAGATGTTGGTGCCGGGGTTCCTGCCGCTGGAAGAGCGAGTCCTGATCCCCAGCGAGCAGACGACCACGAAGCCGGGACTGGGCAGGGCATCCGGCGGCGTGGTCAGGAAATACGTACGTACATACGTACGTGCCAGAACCTTCGGGGATCCCTTGGTGACTAAAACATGAAATAAAATAAACGAATCCAACTACTCCGCACTCTCACCCTCGCTCGCGTGGGACGACGTCTGCGAGAGATACAAGGACGAGGCGGTATCCGGCGACGCTGGCTTGGCTCCGTCCGACTCTGAAGGCCGGGGGGGGCGCTGCACTCCCCGAGTGAGGCGCAGGAAGGCGACTTGGGCTTTTTCGGGGGGCAACAGTACGTGTAAGCCGGTCCAAAAGTATCCCGCTTATCAAGAGTCATCGAAACAAACCGGGAGGGAGCAGCTTAGCTGAGCGAGCCGAGGCGATGCACTGACGACGACGACCACGGCGACGACGGACGACGAGTCGACCCCGAAAGGCCGGGACCGAGTGGCGGCTGGCTGGCTCGGGCTGGCTCGTGCGAGCAAGGGCAGGTGAGGGAAGAGAGAGAACTGCTCCGCAAGCGCCGCAAGCGGATTCAGGACCGGATTTTTTCTCAGGAGGACCTGGGATGGCGCTGCCGCTCCACCACCCGGCTCGATCACGGGGAACCGGTCTGGGATTACGGCTGCCGGTCGGCTTCCGCAGCGCGCGCAGCGCGCTGCTGCGGGTGATAAATCCTCCCGCCGCCCCGCCCAATAATTGCTGAGGCATGGCCAGCGGCTGCCGTCGTCCAAAGGGGAATGAGGGGGAAGCGCAAGGAAGCTATAGAGGAGGTCGAGAGGCCGAAAGAGGGGCCGACGTCTGTGGCAGGCGCGGTACCCCGCCGAGACACCGGTGGGCGGGACACTTGAGGATCGCGGGCTCTGTCTGCATGCTGGCCTGGCCCTCGACCTGGCTGCACCATGACAGTTATCATCCCGGCCGGGCGGCCAGCCGATCAGATCGCGCGAGGGACAGCAAGAGGTTAACGATAATCCCCCTGACGATGCCCCCTTGAAGTTGGGGGCCTCGGAGAGCGACGTGTCCCGCGGCCGGGCCGCCGATGACGAGGGCCCCCCTTTTCCTCGTCATCGGTGGCCCGCGCGGGACGAGGCCAAGCGCGGTGCCACCCGAGCTGCGAGCTTCTTCGTGCAGTCTCCAAAACACCAAAACACCTCAAGAGCCACGGAACGACAACGAGTCCGTGAGGCCTCGAGAAAAAGGGGGGGAAGTGGTGCGACACATTGATCCTCTGGCACCGTCATCTGGCACCGTCATCGGAGAATCAGAGAATCAGAGAATCAGAGAATCCCCATCACCCACCTTACCTGCGGGCGGGAATGCGCCATGGCAATCTGATCGGCTCGGTCCACTTCTGACGGGAGCAGGGTGAGAACCCTGCTGTCGATTGATCAGTGCCAGGGCAGCAGCGTGTCTGCCCCGTGGGAACCGAAATCAAATCGGCATTTCCCATGTCCTCAGGTCATAGCCCTGGCCGACGACGATGCTGGGGCGCCCCGAGGCCCGGCTTACTTACTCCCCGCGCGACCCCCTAAAGTGCCCCCCCCCTTCTGATTGGCCGCTCCGCAGGCCGGCTGCCAAGGCCACGGAGGCTGCCAAGTTCAATTAAGCAAATCAGAAGGTAGGTATTGGATTACGGCGAATGGAAAAGGGTTCCCGAGACGCAGCCGGCCCCTGCCTGGCTGTCCGCGTGTCCGCCTGCCCGAAAGTACACGTACATGATGCGACGCTCTCGACGCTTTGCGCTTCGCGGGGGAAATGGGTCTTATAACCCCCGCCGAGTCGCGGGCCGATAGCCGATCTTCCTGCCCGGGGACGTCAGCGTGCAAGTGCAGGCAAGCAAGGAAACCAGCCGGCAGGCCGCCGGGACATGGTCGATGCCTGACGCCTGACGCCCAACTGGCGTCAATTGACGGCCAGCCCGATGACCCATGACATGTTGCTTGTGTGAGCCGAGCCTTTTTCTCATTCCTGTCTCTTTCTTTTTCCTGCCTTTTTAATTCCTTTCTTAATGGCTCGGAACTGGCTCATGCCGAGCAGACCGCATCGACTCGGGTCCCATGCCTCAACCCAGGGGCAGGCCGGTCGACGGGACGGGCGGCCTCGGCGAATTCCCTCCGTGGGAGTCGCCCTTGTTGATCCTTCCGCCCTTTTCTCTGCTTGCCCCAAGGGGGAAAGCGCGTGAACAAGCGGCGACAGCAGGCTCGACAGCTGGGTGCCTCGGTACCACCTTGGCTCATCTTTCACTAGCCGCCCCTCGCTGCGGCAGCCCCGCCAAGTTGGCTAGTTCAGTCCAAGCCGCAGGGAGCGCTGCGCTGTCTCGCCCCGTGGAGCGAGGCCGCGCGCGAGGCCGCGACGCCGCGGCCGGACTGCAGACCTGAAAAGAGAAGGAGGGGAAGAGAGAGCCGGAGAGCGAACCACGGTTGCAGCAGCCTCGTCGACTTATCATCGTCGACAGCCTGGCCATCGATGAGTGGATTGGCCGCGCCCGGGCGGGCTGCATGCCTCAGCACCACCCGAGCTGCGGCCGTGATAGGCCGGAGCGGCAGGCCAGGGAACATGGGATGACCGCGACATGGCCGTGCGTCCATCGGCCGTCTTCCTGCCCGCCCGGCCTGCCGACTCCTGCCTCTTGACCCAGGCTATTTTGTCACGCCGCCCCGCCGCCCCGCCGTCGGCCAATCCGATCGCTGCCCCAGCGTATCCCGCTTCTCGTGCCACATGGAGCTATCGGGGAGTCACTACTGCTACAGCCGAGGGAGAGGCGGGGAGGATTGATAGGCGTCTACATGCCACCGTCTGATGGCGGGATGGCAGGATGCCAGCGCCGACGGCGCCGAGCCGACGACGAAGCGCAGCCGGTGCGTGCGCGCATGGGTGGGTTGCGTCGGAGCGATGTCATCTGGCCATCTGCCCGGCCGCAGACGGGCGGGGTCGATAACATAACGCCATCGGCAACAGCTGGCAGTGTTTCAAGATCCGAAATCATTTCCAGCAGTGTCTGGTGTCTGCTGCTTGCTGCCTGCTGCCTGCTGCCGGACGGCTGGGTGGGCCATTTCTCGCCACAAAAGGACTGGCCGCAGATGGTGCGGTCGGCCGGAAGCAGGTACCGTACGGTGCGGTGCGGTTCGGTGCGGTGCGGCGGTGCAGGCAGGAGGGAGGGGAAGCGGGTGGGGGAGGGAAGGAAGTGGCCAGCCGTAAATGGGAATGCTGGAAAACCGCTGCCGGCTTTCCATGTTCTGTCGGGAGCTGCCAGGAGCTGGCAGCCAGCCAGTCTGCGGATCCGCCGGTCGTCTCGATCAGGTGCGGGTGGTCGTGGCCGGCCTCGACGGCGGTTGAGAGGAGAGAGCCAGGGAGGGTGCCATGATCGGGTTGAGAGCGAGCGAGCGTGGGTGAGTTGGTGACTGGGCACACCAGTGCGGCCTCTATCATCTGCAGGCTCCGTCATCTGCAGGCTCCGTCGTCGTCTGCAGGCTCCGTCATCTGCAGCCATCGGGCGGAGACGAGCCGATTGATTGGCAGCTGCGGGGGTGTCTGACCTGACCTGGCCTCGGGGTTCGCTTTTTCTAGGGGACCTCCCCGTCGTTGCGGTGCCAGGTGCGCACCACCATTCCACCACTCCAGCCAGCAGGCAGGCGACAGCAGGCAGGCGACAGCAGGCAGGCGTGAGTGACCTTGGGAGCGGATGACGGCGAGGAATTGGGGACGGAGGTGGTAGAGCGACGCAACCGGCCGGCCCGGCTGATCTGGCTCCTGGCCCTGGTCCTGCTCCTCCCGCCGGGCGGCGACCACGCCAAATCGAGCCGGCTGGTTTGGTCTAGCTCGGTCTAGGCTGGAGACATCAAGGCATGCCAGTATATGGTTCCCAGAGCCTCGGCTGGCCTGCAAGTCTCGTGCCCGGCCTTGGCTGGGGGTTCGCGGAAGCGGAATGGGGTGTCGTATCTGGACGATCCCTTGCGGCGGCGCCGCCGCTGTGAAGATGGCGGTGAGATGGCCATGAGATGGCATGAGTATCTCATCTGATCCCGAACCTCCTTGGCTCTTGACGTGTTTTGTATCTTTTTTAATTTTCACCCCCCGCCACCGGCTGTTTTTTTTCCTTCTGTTAGAAACGCGCCGGATGCGAGCGCAGCAAGTGCGGCTAGCTGGCTATATGGGCCATGTGTCCAGTCACACTGGATAGCTGCATGTGGGAATTGCGGGGAAGAGGGAGCGTTCCCTGCAGACCGAGGCCGCGCGCTCGCACACACACGCGCGCACCCGCAAGTCAAGGATCGAAACCGAGCCCGAAACCGAAACACAAGGCCAAAAAACGACTACGCGACCCGGCACTACCTACCGGGTTGTCCTGGTTGTCCTGGTTGTCCTGGTTGTCCTGGTTGTCCTGGTTGTCCTGGTTGTCCCGCCGCCCGAAACGCATCCGAAGAAAGATGGGCGGGGAAGGAGGGGCCCACGCCGACGAACCGTCACTGATAAGCAGCCCCGTTCCGTGACTGGGACCTGCTGCCGTACCGTCCTGTGTGGACCACCGGCAGAGACGATAGCAGGAAAACGAAGCGCAGGAAAACGAAGCGCAGGAAAAAGCAGAGCAGGAAAAAGTGGCCGTGATTGCAACGGTGAAGCTGCCGCTTGCTGGCCAGCCAGCCCTCCATCGGCGGATCATCCCTCTGGAAGGATGATGAGAAAAGGATGATGAGAAGGAGGGATGAGGAGAGGATGGGTGATGAGGAGGGGGATGAGGAGGGAGGGGGCGTGCTGTGAGGCCAAAACGAGACCTGGTGGTGCCGGAACACGGGATGGCGGAGGGAGCGGTGAGGCCGAATCGTGGTGAGCCCCTCTTCCGCCCCTCCCCTCTCTCCCTCCCTTATCAGAAAAAGACAAAACCGGAGAGTGCGTGACAGGCCCAAATGACACGCCGAGCCGATAGTGTGGGCCAGACCGTCGCTCCGTGTGGTGTCGGTGGTGTCGGCCATCACTGCTCACGTGTGTCCGTTGTGTTGCTGCTGCTGCGGTGCTGTCGTCGCCTGTCTCTTCTTTTCTCCTGCCTCTGGCGTGCCGGTTGATTGCCCGGCCAGCCAGCCGGCCTGATACGGGAAAGGCTGGCCAGGTATTTTCTCCCAAACAGCAGGGAGACGACGACGGCCCGACCGTCCGACCGACGGGACAAGCCCTGGCTCGCTCACGAGGATCCCGTCGCCGGGAGACGCAAATGAGGAGGCCGAAAAAGGGTGGGCCCAGAACACGTCAGGCAAGTCATCCCCGCCGCCGCCGCCGCCGCCGCTCTGCCACCAGCAGAAGCAGAAGACGGCATGTGGCCTCGCGCGTCCGTTCGCCTGCCCGTTCGCCCGCTGGCAGCCCACCCTCCTCGGCTCGGCTGTAGAAGCGGAAAAGACATGAGCAAAAAACAGCGCCAAAATACACAAGGGGAGGACCAGGGGAGGACCACCGAAAAAAGATCCCAGTCCTGGCTGGTCGATTGGCTCCTCGGTGTCCTGGGCCAAAGCACACCCGACATGCGTCGGCGGGGGCGGGGCTTCTGGTGCCTCTCGCGGGGAGAGAGCAGCAGATAGTTGCCTCTCGCAACCCCGTTATCGTCCGGCCTGCGGGGCTGGATGCTGATTTTCCCGGTCGGCGTGACCATCTTGCGACGTTCTGATTCACCACCCGAGTTCTACGGCCCGCAGGTCGCCCCCCATGCCGTCCACCGTCTCCTGTGCATGGCGCGGCTCTTGCCCACCGATCGGGTCGCCACTTTACCCCCCCGAGCGGCCGTCAGGTGAGGCTGTTTCACCCGCAGATGATGTAGATATGCCCCCATCCCCGCCGACCTGCCGCCGACAGGCAGACACAGCGCATCTGCCGTCAGGTGCGCCGCCCCCCGTCCGTCGAGACACGTCGGTGGTGGCGGCCAGGGAGGCAACGACAGAAGGCTGATGGTCGCTGCTGTTTGTGGTCTGGTCGCACTCGGGCCGGCCAGCACGCGCACGCGTTCCAGACGTGTGGGGATGGGACCATGGGACCAGATGTTTCGATGCACCCCGGGTCGCACCACGCGTGTGTGCGTGTGTGTGTGCGTGTGCGCGCGCGCGCGAAGGGGAAAGCAAAAGATTCCAGCAGTCAAGAGGTGGCAATGTGTAATAGCCGGTGGCCAGAACAAGATAAAACCAAGATAGAAATCAAGATTAAAAAAGAAAAAAAAGATGCTGGTTAGACATGCTTGGCTGGGCAAGATTACACGGCTGCGCGACAGGTACTATTACTGCCCACCTGATACCTCTGCAGATTTCGCCGCCGCCGCCACTGCTGCTGCTACTGCTACTGCTACTGCTACTGCTACTGCTACTGCTACTGCTCTGCTACTACAACTGCTGCTGCTGCCGCCAGTGCTGCCGCTACTGCTCATCCCACACCGGCAGCAGGAGGTCCACGACCACGGGCTTGTTGAACTGCTTGCCCCCCGCGTGGGGGTACCTGGTCGCCACGATCGAGCAGTTGACCACGCACGTCTCCCGCCGGCCCATCCGGCCCCGCAGCGCCTCCTGGTCGCTGCGCACCGAGTCGGGATTCTCGCCCAGGCCCTGTGTGCCCGACCCCGGCACCGCTGCGTCATCGTCGCGGTGGCCTGCCGCCGTCGCTCCCGTCACCGCCATCACCGCCGCCGCCGGGGCAGCGTCTGCTGCTCCTCCGGCTGGCGGATTGCCCCCGTCGTTGTCCAGCGCCACCCCCGTCCTGCCGGTGAGATCGACCAGGCTGATCTGACGTCGGCGCCCGCGCCCGCCCGCCGGGTCGACCCACTCCTCGACCCCTTCCTCCTCGTGCGACACGTTGGTCCGGTCCAGTCTCCAGCGGACGCGCTCGGCGCCGCGGCCCTCGTGCACGTGCCCGCAAACCGCCATCCGGGGCCGGACCCGCCAGAGGGCCCGCCGCAGCGCCTCGGCATTGCTCTCCGGGATAGACAAGTAGTCAGGCGTGTATTATAGCAGAGGGATTTATTTGACATCTGCTCACATGTA